>RJWM01016030.1:0-46184 GCA_004363535.1 Dasyprocta punctata | reverse complement strand
CTATACTTTTATACAACTGGTTGTGCAGTAGATTTATTTACACCAGTATCATCACAAACACATGAGTAAAGCATTGTGATACAATGTTAAGACTACTGTAACGTTACTATGCAATGAATCTTTCTATTCTTCATTATATTATCATGACCACTGCTATATAGAGAGTTGTTCATTAATCAAGCATTAGTATGCATAACATCACTGTACTGGCATTAAAAACTGGACATCTCACAAAAAATGATATTTAAATGGACAACAGATGTATTAAAAATATTCAATGTCACTAATCACTAGAGAAATATATCTCAAAGTACAAGATACAACTTCACATTTTTCAAAAAGCTATTATCAAAAATATGAAAGGTAAAAAATATTATCTAAAATGAGACTAAAGGAAATATTTATACACTGTGAGAAGGAAAGTAGTACAGCTATTATGAACAACTGTTTTGAAATTGCTCAAAGAAATATAATTACCATCTGAACCAGCCATCTACTATTAAGTAGTCACACAAACTATTTTAAAGCAAAGTGTTAAACAGATGTTTTCACTTTTCTGTTATTCGAAGCATTACTTAGAGTAGCCAAGGTAGGAATCGATTAGAGTCCATCAATGAATGAATGGATAAAGAAATGCACATTTAAGCACTGTTAAGCATTAAAAAGGAAATAAGTTTTCATTTGATGACAGAATAAGTTGACTTGGAAACCATTATAAGAAGTGACACAATCAGGCACATTAAAACAAATGCCACAAAATTTCCCTTATATGTGAAATTCAAATAATTAAACTCAAAGTATGACCTCAATTTCAAACTACTCACCCTCCAGGTGAGTAACCTGTTTCAAGATACCATGTTCCTATCTTTATAATAATGTACTATGGACAGAACAGATCCCTTCCAGAGGCTCTGCCTCCATTATTTTATTACTTCCTATCAGGGCCCACCTCTGAAAAATCCAACATGTCAACACCAGCACACAACACTTCTAGTACCTGAACCTTTGGTGAGTAATCCATATTCAAAATATAGAATTTTGAGGATACATATTGAGCAAGAATCTTAAAAAGTATTTTGCATAAATGTTCACATCCATTTTTACAAAAATATCAATGGGAAAAGTGCCATCATTTTAGCTATGTTATGATGAGATATTAAGCAATTCAGAGGCCACACAGTTAACCAGGGACAGAGTCCAGACCTGGATCCAAGTATATACTCTCAACATTTCTCTCTGATTTTCATGCTTATGGGCATCTTATTTATTATTCATAAAATGTTTTAGATTAATTATTGAAATGCTCATTTTACAGATTATGTGATGGAAGCTCTAAAAAGTCATATATAGTCATCAACAGAACACAATTTCAAAACTTCTGGATGTTGTACTCATCTTTAAAATCCAAAATCCAAGTACTTAACCTGAAAGGAAGATTGCAAGTACATCATTGATTTATTGTCTATTTGTGCTGTATATCATCTTTAATAATAAATGGAGTTGACCTATAGTGAGCTTCATTTATCTTTGAAAACTGAGAATTACATTGTTTGCAATACTAATAACTACTGAAAGTTTTTAAAAGAAATTTTCCTGATAAAAGTTGTAATAGCAGAAATGGTGTTTCCAATGTACAGAAATGTTAAAAAAATTGTCAAATATTACACCAAGTGCAGACATTATTAACAATAAACAGAGCATCATCTTTTTTTTTTTTTTTTTTTTTTTTGGTACCAGGAGTCAAACTCATGACCTCATGCTGGCCAGGCAGGCACTGTGCAGCTGAGGTATATCCTTGGCCCTTGAGGATCATCATCTTTTATGTAGGATGTGAGTTGGTGTCCATAGACTGAAAATGAAACTGATAATTGAATAAAATTTTTTTCTTGTAAGATTATCTACATTAAAAATATTCCAAATGTGATACATGCATTTAAAATAGGAAAGGTTAATATATGACAAATCCTACAAATTCTAAATAATAAAATTCAATAAAAAGTTTAAAGCAGACATGCAGATGTCCAACATTTTTTATATGTTGGTAAAAAATTGACTTCTCAAAGCTTGAAAATATAAGTTAGAGCAAATATAATACAGATTCCATCTTTGTTCTCACATATGACATGACTTAATTTTCAAATGATTATTTTGTATTTCTCAAATACAAGCGAATTCAAATAGTACTCTGGCTATTGGACATTCATTGAAAAAACAACATATGAACCTAATCTTTACATCCTATACAAAAATTAACTGAAACTTGAATATATAATATAAAACTCTATACTGTTTAGGAGATAACATAGGAGATTATCTTCTGACCTAGTGGTCAGTGAAGAATTCTTAAACATGGCATGGGATTCCTATGGTATAACAGAAAAAAATGGTAAAAGTGGAGAGCATAATATACACACAAACTTGCTTTACATACTACTCTGCTAAGACAATAACAACTCAGGATAAATATTAAAGGAAGACATCTACAAATCATGTATCTGGCAAAGAACACCTGGCAAAGAATACATGAGGAACACTCCCTGGTTGGGAGCTGGGAGCTAGAAAGCTTGCCTAGGGAAGTTTCCTAGCAGAGTTTGCGTAGCATGTGCAAGGTCCTTGAGTTAACTGCTGCATAAAGTACACTACTCCCTACAAAGGAAACAACATTCCTGCCAACATTAAGAAAACAAACAATTCAATTACAAATTATGTAATAATCATGTCTTAGTCAATGTCTTCATTGTGGAGCCAAAATAATAGACCCTGCAAAGTAAAGGAGGAGAGGTTTATTTTGGCTCTCAATTTCAGAAGTTTCTGTCTATGCTTGGCAAGTTTAAACACACAAGGAGTGTGGTGTAAGGGCCTGGCTAGAGGAAAGCTGCTCATCAGGGAGGCCAGGAAACAGAGATACAAGGCGGCCAGGAAGGAAGATATACTTTATGAGGTCATATACACAGTGACCTAACTCTTCTGACCAGACCTCTCCCCAAGTCAGTCGTATTCCCACAATGATTCATTCACCTTATAGGAGCTCCACCTATGTTTTCAGGAGACATCTGAGGGACATTATTAATCTAAACCATTACAATGGGCTCCTGGCCCCTAAATGATGCATACACGTTTCTTTATGCAAAATATATTTAGTCTATCTCTAAGAGTTGTCAAGCCCTTAACAATTCCTGCATAGCTTTAAATTCCAAGTTCAAATTCTCCTCTCAGACTCAAGCTAGACTCTTAGCTGTGATCCCCTACTTAAATAAAAGAAGAGTGGCTAACAAAAAAATATAAAGTTACACACTCCCAACATACGATGACACAGTGTAAACACTTGCATTCCAAAAAGTAGGAAAAGGGGAGTAGGGAATAATGCAATTAAAGTAAGACTGAAACCCAGCAGGGCAAGCTTTATATCCTATAGCTGTATGTTTACCAAGCTCTGGCAAGACGTGAGCTTGAGAGCATTTGGGTAGTCTTGCCATAACAGCCTGCCACCACGTCTTCTCTTTGGGGGTGACTTTGCTCACTGCTTACTGCTTTCTTTTGGTGGATGTTATACATCCTGGCATCTCCAACTTCCTAGAGTCTAAGTTGCACTTTCAGTTACACTCTCACAGCTTTACACACTGCTTTGTTAAGAGCACACTGTCTGGGATTTCAAACCTCCTACTGAAGTCTGGGTGGATGTTTCTCTGACCCCAGAACTCTTACACTCTCCATGCTTGTCAAACTATTTGCAATGTGGATATTTTCAAGGTTTATTGCCATCTCAGGTACTAGCTATTACCCTTGGGTCATAGCTTCAGAAGGTTAAAAGTGTTTCTGTGCTTGAGGATAAGAATTCTGGCAAACCGACTCACTAGTCAGTCTTTCTTCAGCAGAGTCCTTGGGGGGCTTTTCTTCTTTTATTTTTGAGTCTGTGAACCTGAAAATTTTGGGGTCTTGTGCATTTCTGAAATGCTTTTAAAACATTTTTCTCATTGTCTTAATGCAATATACTTGACTTCTTTAATGCTAATCTTTTCATATTCAAGCTCTCTTTTCCTCCAACTTTGTAGGCTCTTCTTTTCTGGAAAAACTGAAAACATTTAAAATCACTTAACTGAGTTGCACACTCTTGATTCCCAATGTGGAACTGGCTAAAAATCCCATACCACAGTCTGAGTGTTGGGCTGCCTTAAAATATTCTCTGCCAGATTAGTCTTCTGCCATTAATGTCAGTCTTCTGCAAATTAACAGAATAAGAACAAAATTAAAACAATTTCTATTCAGCAGCATTAAATACATGGTCTTGATTTCAAATGCCAGTGGAGTCCTTATTCCCAATGGAAACTTACTGAGCTTGATTTTTACCATCTGTATTTTTATCAGCATTTTGGTCTTTTGAACTCTGACCAGAATCTCCCTTCAAGCTGGATTTACACCATTCTAGGTTTCTCTAGTTGAGATTGTCAAATCTTTCCAAACTCCTCCCACAAAAAAGTTCCAAAAACTTCTGCACCAAACAATGAGGTAATTACAGCAACAACCTTACTCAAGAATCGGTCTTAGTCACTTACATTTTCATTGGAACAAAATATCTAACACTTATAACTTACGTGAGGAAAGGTTTATTTTGGCTCACATTTTGAGATGTTTTAATCCATGCTTGACATGCACAGAGAAACAGCATGATGGAAAGGTCTGACAGAGGGAAGTTTTTAATGTTATAGAAGCCACGAAGGAAGGAAGTTAGGAGCTAGAAAAGGAGATATACCCTTCCGGGCACACTCTATGTGATACACCTCTTGCACCATCCCCAATTTCTAACAACAAGTCAGCTATATTGCTCCCAGGATCCAATTACCTTGCAGCAGCCCTGCTTATAAGTGCAAGAGACTTTGTGGGGCAATCTTGGTCCAAACCATAAAAAATTATGAATATTTTACGAAAATAATGAATGGCTAATAAGCACATAAAAAGATGTTCAAAATTATTATCCATAAGGGAAATATGTATTTTTATGACAATGTAATATCAATACATACTTACTAGAAGAGCTAAAGTTAAAAAAATAGTGATAATACAAAATTATAGCTATGATAGTTTAGTTTATGATATTCTAAAGTTCTCTGAAGCTATTTCAGTTCATATTGTTCAAGTTTCTTTACCATTTTAACTCCTTCTTGCTGAAATTTGTGTTTTTCATTGGTTTTGATTTCAGGCTTATTATAAAACTCTGGATTGAAACTTTTCTGAATCGTTGATTAAAAAATATGACATTTGTGTCAAAATATGATCCCTGAGGGAAGGGGATATTTGATTATAATACTTCAGGACCATTCTCAGATAAACTTTCTAGACTCTTGGGTTTCCCTGACACAACCCCTTTACATCTGTGCCATCTGCTGCCTTTCTACCCAAGACCAAGTATCTGCTCCTGTACTCCTGTGACTGGAGACCTACTGACCATGGATGTGCCTGAACCAGGATTGTTAAAGGCTTCACATTTAAAATTGCTGGCCTTCACTTAATTCAACACAAGGTCATGTACAAAATTACAATGCACAAAATGTACCAGTTGACTAAAGAACCATCTGTTCTCTCTTTTCTTCCAATTAGCACACAAAATTTAAGCCTTGTTTTTTGAGTTTCTTTCATTGCTTCTGGGATTGTTACAGCTTTGTGAATATACCTCATCATCTTGAAATAATGCCACCCACATTTATCATAGTGATTCCCACCTTACTCTCTATTGATTTCTAAGAAGTAACATAATTCAGTAACATCATGTTCCTTTATAAGCTTTTTTTGTACTAGAAATTCTTCTTTTGCAGCAGTGTTTTGATTAAAGTGTAGGAGGGAATGCTCTTAAAATTTACACTTTCAGTTTTCAGTTACCTTAAAAATGAGATGACTCTTAAAGTATTCATATTGTGCTTTTCAGTTTTCAACCTATAGAATTTATAATGTGGTCTTTCTATAATTAACTACTATTTAACTATTGAAGTCAAGGGTTAAAATACCTCATTAAAAAGGCATTCATATTACTAGTCTCATTTTATTAATGTCAACTTCCAATTTTGCAAGTACCATGTAAGTAAAGAATGTATTCTAAACAAAAAAGTAGTTCAAAAGCTATTCATTGGGAGTTTTATTTTTGGTTATATGAATACATACAGTTTTATAATTCTATTTCTAGTCTGACATAATTGAAAAGTCATATGTGACAGTTTCAATACAGGTTGGTTTTTCTCCTTTTTTTCTTAAAGAGGCTGTATGATATATTTATGCATTTTAAAAACTGCAGAATATAGTGTTATGTAAGCTGAGTTAGATTGGGTGCACATGACTGTAAGGACAAAACACAGACTGAAATCAGCCTTGCAGAAATTCCCTGAATAAGACACAGTGTGATCTTTTTCATGTAGCAATTATGTTTCACCCATTTGCTGATTCCTCAGGCAATAAAAAGAACTGATTTGATCAAGGTTTATTTAAAAAAGCATACTGATACGTTTTGAACAGACTTCAGTAAGGAAAAATCTTGCTTATCCTTCTCACCTCTCATGTAGAGGAAAGAAATGTAGGTAATAAAAGAAAAGAATCTCCTTAAAGATTCTCAACTTACTTACCACCCCTAGGGTGTCACTATTGTAAACGGATCACTATATTTTGACATCAGATGAAAACGCTAATGAAAATTTTGTAAACATTTGGTTTAAAAAACTATCATCTTCCCCATAAGAGATCAGCTGATCCAGAGAAACACAGGCTGAGATAATGGTTATTAAGACAAAATACAATTTAATGCTTGTAGTGTTTAGAGTTTCACTGATTTTGTGGGCCTAAAGCTGGTAGTCTGATTATCTGTTCAGAGGATGGCAATACGCAGTGTGGCATGTATGGGGAATCTCCTAGGGTGGTGGCCATTGTTAATTCTCTATTATCTTGTTTTGAAATCCTATATCATTTTAATTGTTTTGTTTGGTCAGGTTTTATTCTATTTTGTCTTGTTTGATTTTGTTATATTCAATGGCATGGAAGCTATTTCAAGGATAACAAGATATATTATGGTATCCATTTTGGATTTACTATTATCATGTTTTGAAGTCCTTTATTGCATTCATTGTTTTGTTATTATTAGCTCTATTCTGTTCTGTTTTGTTTTTATTATGTCTGAGGTTATGGCAGCTGTTTTGAGGACAGCAAGAGGCATTGTAATGATCATTGTTGATTTCCTATTGTCTTGTTTTGAGATCCTGTGTCACTTACACTGCATTGTTTTGATTGGCTTTATTCTGTTTTGTTTTGCTTGGTTTTATTTTCTTTAAAATAAAAATTACAAAAAATAGTCATCTTATTTTGCAGGACCTTATATTTGATGTAACTTCTGCACACAGTATATTTTCCAAACCTAACTTACAGATATTTTTACGTTTTAAGGAACATATTTTTATGTTCTTTAAAAATTATCACTTTTTAAAAAAAAATCAAATCATTTTATATAAATCCAAACAGGATGCAATTCCTGAAATGCCATTTTGCAGCAAATAAAGGAAAATATCATGAAATATCCCTCACTGGCACACAAGAGAACACATAAAATGTCTGACAACCTGCTTTTCATGAAACTTAGAAACGATCAACTCTATATTTAGAGAATTGTAATTTTCAGTCCAGAGTGAATTGTTGGATATATTTATTCTTTCCTAAAACAGTTCCTTGGGTTTCTATGACAGCAAATATGCTATAGTCACTGAGCAAAGCCTCTACTGTGCCAGAACCAACCCCTGAGGAGAAATTCTGAGGCTAAATTCAGTTAAGTCAACCAATTTATGATAAATTGATTTGCTCTAAAAGATTTTATGGGTTATAATGTACATTATTTACTTTTGTCAGACAGCAAATGTTTGAAGACTTTATGAAATTATATAGCTTAGACCAAAATCTGTCTACACATTAAGGAATGGACTATGTACTTATTAACTCATATTTAAGACATTTGCACTAGATTGCATAATATTATGAATTTGTCAATTAATTTGCTTCCATCTAAGGTAACATCTATTCTGCAATTCACAGTACAGAAGTGATCAGTTCAAATATTTTACTAAATAGTCTATACTTGTACATATTTCAATTAGTATTTTGACCTTTGCTAATGTACAAACCATGTATCAGAAATAGATCTTCATCAGTAACATCAGAGACTTGTTCATTATGAGAAGAACTATTAGGAACAAACATTCATTGCTTGGGTGAATGTTAGGAATTCAAATCATATGAATTGCTGAATCACACTTGTTCTTCTACATAAACATGGATAAAAATCCAGTATAGGTAATACACCATTGCCCAAACCTGCAAAATTTTACAGCTTGAATACTGAATTTTAACGTATAATGTGTGAAAATTTTATGTTTTTTTAAAATTTTTTTCAGGTGCAGCTGATTTTATTTTATTTTATTTTTATTTAAGTGAAGAAAAAACAGAAAAAAAGACATATAAAACAAAGACAACAAGCAAAAGACTAGAGTAAATACACAACAGTAACATTGCAGGTTTACAAAATCGGATGATAGAAACTTGACAATGGTTGCAATATTGCATATTGTTATCTTCAAAATGGTTACTTACATTAACAGATATAGACATGTAAAATTAATCTAATCATATGAGTATTAACTGTTCTTTCTCAATAATGAATAGATTCAACAGTGTGTTCATTTTAGTTATCTTACATATACATATATACAGGTTTTTATGTTTTCCTCTTCCCTTTTCTCTTTCCGCCTTTTCCCTTTCCAGTTACTTTTACTCTTTGAGCTGTTTTTCACACCTACGTAGCATTTGTTATAGATTTTGGATCATATATACTTTTCCGTTTCTTACACTAGGGAGACAATACGGTATTTACACATGTGGGTTTGATTTATCTCACTTATGAGTATGATCTCAAGTAGTGACCATTTACCTACAAAAGTCTCAATGCAATCTTTCTTAATAGCTGAGTAGTACTCCATTGTATAAAAATTAATAAAAAAGATGTGGTATTTTTAATAAAATTTTATGTTTTAAAAAATCACCTAAAATAAGAGGAATCCCAAGACACAATGCAGAATGTCAAAAAGGGATCTGAGTTTATTACAGTTCACAAGAAAATCAGAATTTATTACAATTGTGTAAAGTAATCTCACCAATAATGGGTGATAGAAGACTCACTTAAGTGACTTTGGAAATGAATGTAACCTATAAAATTGTATGTAAAAAAGCTACACAAAGTGCGTTGTTGTTGATAAAGTTACTTCTTAAAGATTTATACTACTACTATTGTTCTACTACATATAATACTACTGTATATATTTACTTGAATGGAACGATTAAATGAATGAACAGGAGATGGTAGGCAGGTTTCTTTTTATTTTAAAGTAAAAACAAATAAAAATAACAATCAAAGAAATTTTCAAAATAGCTTAGTGGGACAATTACAATAATTCAGGGCCAGGAATTTAGCTCAGAAGCATAAGCACCTGTTTGGCAAGCACAAATTTGTGAGTTTTATCCCCAGTGCCAAAAAACTTGATAATAATAATAATAATAATTAATACATTGCATATTGCTGTCTTTGTGGAAGTTATTCTGAGTACAAGATACCTTGTTCAAACAATGTTAGCACAAACATTTCTTTTCGATGAACTAAGAGAAACTAGCTGTATAACTATCTTAACTATCTGATATATACTTATATTTCTTTGTGCTTCCCTTTCTACCTTTCCCCTTTCCCCCATCACAGTTTTTTTCTTTTTAACAGTTTCTTCCAAGTTCACAATATCTATCACTTATTTTGAATTTTATTTACTCATTCCTTTTCATACACACACACACACACATATACATATACATATATATATATATATATATATATATATATATATATATATATATATATATATTTCCAAAAGGGGAGTAGCTGGATAGCTGGGTTGAATGGGACCTCTAATTCTAGTTTTTAAAGGAATTTCCACACTGATTTCCACAGTGGTTGCACCAGTTTACACTCCCACCAACTGTGGAGAAGTGTTCCTTTTACCCCATAACCCTGCCAGCATTAGTTATTGGTTGATTTTTGGATGATAGTCATTCTTTCTGGGGTGAGATGGAATCTCAGTGTTGTTTTAATTCACATCTCTCAAATTACCATGATGTTGAACGTTATTTCATATATTTATTTGTCATTTGTATTTCTTCATATGAGAATTGTGAATTGATCTCAGATACCTAGTTTTGAATTGGGTCTTCGAATTTGGGGGGGGTCTGATATTTATCAATTCTTTATATATTGTAGGTATAAGTCCTTTGTCTCTGACACAGCTGGCCATAATTTGTTCTCACTCTGTGAGCTGTCTTTTCACTTTGTTGGTGTTTTCTTTTGTTATGCAAATTCTTTTTAATAAGGTGAGAGAGATCCCAGTTGTTGATTCTTTGAAGTATTTCCTGTGCAGTGTGGATTTTGTTCATGAAGTCTCTGCCTAGACTTAAAAGTCTTTGAGATTTCTACCTATTTACTCTTTCAGTAAAATTAGTGTTTATAGTTTAACATTTAGATCCTTTATCCATTTTGACTTTCGTTTAGTACATAGTGACAGACATGGGTCTAGTTTTAGTATTCAGCAAGTGAAAAGTCAATTTTCCCAGCACCATTTATTAAAGAGATTATCTTTCTTCCAGTGAATGTGCTTGGCCTTGTTGTCAAAGATAAGGTGGTTGAGTGTGTATGGGATTGTGCATCTTCTCTTCTGTTCTACTGATCCTCAGGTCTGTTTCTTTTGCCAATACTATGTTTTTTTTTTATTACAGTAACTTTACAGTATAATTCAGGTCTATGATTGTGATGTCCACTGACTTGCCTTTGTTGCCCAGAATTGCCCTTCCTATTATAGAACTCTTCTGTTTCCAGACGAATTTTGGAAATACTTTCTCTAGTTCTGTGAAGTATGCTAACGATATTTTGATTTTCATTGCATCAACTCTGAATTGCAGTTTTGGGAATATGATCATTTTCACTATGTTGGTTCATCCTGTCCAAGAGTAAAGGCTATTTTTCCATTTTCTGATATCCTCTTCAATCTCCTTCTTTAGGGTGCTATAATTTTCACTGTACAGATCTTTTACATCCTTTGTTAGATTGAATCCTTCCTAGATATTTCAGTTTTTTAGAAGCTATTATGAAGAATATGCTTTCCCTAATTTCTGTTTTTGTGAGTTTGTTGCTCATGTACAGGAATGCTATTGATTTTTGAGTGTTGATTTTATATCCCACTATACAACTGAATTTGGATATTAAATCTAGAGATCTTTTGGTGGACTTTTGGGGTCTTCTATATGGAGTATCAAGTCTTCAGCAAATAAAGATAATTTAAATAATTGCTTTCCTATCTTTATTTATTTTATTTTTTTTATCTTATCTAATTGCTCTGACTAATGTTTCCAGAACTGTACTGAATAGGAGTGGTTATAACAAACATCCTTGTCATGTTCCTGATTTTAGCATGAAAGTTTTCAGGATTTTACCATTTAATATGATGTTAGCTTTTGGTTTATCATACATGGCTTTTGAAAGATTGAAGTAAAGATCATCTATTCCAATTTTCTGTAGGATGTTATAATTTGTCAAATGCTTTTTCTGCATCTATGGAGATGATCATATGATTTTCTTTTGTCTTAGGTTCTGTTAATGTAGTGTGTTGCATTTATTGATTTGTGGATGTTGAACTTTCCCTGAATACCTGGGAAGAATCCCTCTTGGTCATGATGTATAATCTTCTTGATGATTTGCTGGATTCTCTTTGCTGTATTTTACTTAAAATTTTTGCATCTATTTTCATTAGGAAGATTGGCCTGTAGTTTTCATTTTTGGTTGCATTCTTCTCTTGTTTTGGAATTAGGGTAGTCTGCTTCTGTGAATGATTTTGGAAGTACTGCTTTGCTCTCAATTTCTTTAAAGAGTTTCAGCATTATTGACATTAGCTCTTTTCTAAATTTCTGGTTGGATTCAAGAGTGAATATTTCAGGGCCTGGAGTTTTCTTTGTTGGTAAATTTTTAACTACATTTTCAATTTCATTGGTTGATACCAAGTTATTTAGAAGTTTTATATCTTCTTGACTTAGTTTTGACAATTTGATTGTGTTCAGGGATCTGTACGCTTCTTTTATGTTTTATATCTTATTAGAATATAGCTTCCCATAGTAAGTATTGATGATCTCCTGGATTGCTGTGAGATCTGTTGTGATTTTCCATTTTTCATTCATTTTTTTTCTGTTTTTTTTTGGTACTGGGGATCAAACTCATAACCTTGTGCTTGCCAGGCAGGCACTTACTCCAATGAGCTATATCCCTGGCCCCTCTCTCTCTTTTTTTAAAAATATTTTTCAGCAAAAAAAAGACATATAACAAAGACAAAAAGCAAAAGAGACAAGCAAATGACTAGAGTAAATGCACAACAGTAACATTACAGGTTTACAAAACAGGATGATAGAAACTTGACAATGGTTGCAATATTGCATATTGTTATTTTTAAAATGGTTGTTTACATTAACACATATAGACATGTAAAATTGATCTAATCATGAGTATTAATTGATCTTTATCAATAAAAAATACATTCAGCAGTGTGTTCATTTTAGTTATCATACGTATACATATATACAGGTTTATATCTTTTACTTCCCTCTTTCCCCCTTTTCCCTTCCCAATTACTTTTGCTCTTCAAGCTGTTTTTTACCATTACATACAATTTATTATAGATATTGGATCATATATACTTTTTCAGTTTCTTACACTAGGGAGACAATATGCTATTTACACATGTGGGTTTGATTTATCGCACTTATGAGTATGGTCTCAAGTCGTGTCCACTTACTTATAAAAGTCTCAATGCAATCTTTCTTAACAGCTGAGTAGTACTCCATTGTATAAAAATACCACATCTTTTTTATCCGTTCTTTGATGGGTGGGCACTTGGGTTGTTTCCAAGATCTGACTGTTACAAATTGTGTTGCTATAAACATAGGTGCACAGATATCACTGTGGTATGATGTTTTCAATTCTTCTGGGAAAATGCCCAGAAGTGGTATAGCTGGGTTGAATGGGATCTCTAATCTTAGCTTCTTGAGGAATCTCCACACTGACTTCCACAGTGGTTGCACCAGTCTACACTCCCATCAACAGTGGAGAAGAGTTCCTTTTTCCCCACAGCCCCTCCAGTATTCGTTGTTGGTTGATTTTTTAATCTTGGCCATTCTTTCTGGAGCGAGACAGAATCTCAACGTTGTTTTAATTTGCATTTCCCAAATGACCATTGATGTTGAACATTTGTTCATATATTTATTTGCCATTTGTATTTCTTTCTCTAAGACGTGTGTATTCATCTCAGATGCCCATTTTTGGATTGGGTCTTGAATTTTAGAGGCCTGATTTCTTTTAATTCTTTATACATTTTACAAAGAAGTCCTTTGTCTGATGGACAATTGGCTAAGATATTTTCCCAATTCGTGGGTTTTCTGTTCACTCTGTTGGAGATTTCCTTTGACATGCAAAAACTATTTAGCAAGATGAGATCCCAGTTGTTGATTCTGGGAAGTGTTTCCCGTGCAATTTGATTTTTGTTCATGAACTCTCTGCTTACTCCTACATCATCGAGATTTTTACCTACTCTAACTTCTAGTAAGTTTAGTGTCTCTGTTTTAATATACAGATCTTTGATCCATTTTGACTTTATTTTAGTGCATGGTGATAGGCATGGATCTAGTTTTAGTTTATGGCATATAGAAAGCCAGTTTCTCTAGCACCATTTGTTAAAGAGGCTATCTTTCTTCCAGTGTACATGTTTGGCCCCTTTGTCAAAGATGAGGAGGATAAGTGTGTTTGTAGTTGTGACTGTACCTTCTAATCTATTCCATTGATATTCTGGTCTGCTTTGATTCCAGTACCGTGCTGATTTTATCACAGTAGCTTTGTAGTATAGTTTCAAGTCAGGGATTGTGATGCCTCCTGCCTTCCCTTTGTTGCCCAGAATTGCCTTTGCTATTCTAGGTCTTTTCTGGTTCCAGATGAATTTCAGGAATGCTTTCTGTAGCTCTGTGAGGTAGGCAAGTGGTATTTTGATAGGGATTGCATTAATTCTGTATAATAATTTTGAGAGAATGGCCATTTTTACTATGTTTGTTCTTCCTATCCATGAACAGGGAATATCTTTCCATTTTCTGAGACCTTCGATTTCCTTCTTTAGAGTAATGTAATTTTCATTGTATAAATCTTTTACTTCCTTTGTTAGATTGATTCTGAGGTATTTCATTTTTTTGGATGTTATAATGAAGGGTGTGGTTTCCCTTATTTCTCTCTCAGTGACTTTGTTGTTTGTGTATAGGAATGCTATCAATTTTTGAGTGTTGACCTTGTATCCAGCTACATTACTGAATTTGGTTATTATTTCTAGAAGTCTTCTAATGGATCTTTGGGGGTCTTCTATGTAGAGTATCATATCATCTGCAAATAATGATATTTTCACTTCTTCCTTTCCTTTCCTTATTCCCTTTATTTCTTTCTCTTGTCTAATTGCTCTGGCTAATATTTCCAGAACTCTATTGAATAGGAGTGGTGATAATGGACATCCTTGTCTTGTTCCTGATTTTAGGTTGAAAGTTTTCAGTTTTTCTCCATTTAGTAAGATGCTGGCTATTGGTTTATGGTATATGGCTTTTATCAGGTTGTGGTAGAGACCATCTCTTCCAATGTTCTGTAGGGGCTTTATCATGAATGGGTGTTGGATTTTGTCAAAAGCTTTTTCTGCATCTATTGAGATGATCATGTGGTTCTTGTCCTTGGCCCTGTTGATATGGTGTATTATGTTTATTGATTTGCATAGGTTGAACCATCCCTACATTCGTGGGATGAATCCCACTTGATCATGGTGTATAATCTTTCTGATAACTTGCTGTATTCTATTTGCCAGTATTTTATTGAGGATTTTTACATGTATTTTCATTAGGGACATTGGCTTGTAATTTTCTTTTTTGGTTGGGTCTTTCTCTGGTTTTGGTATTAGGGTAATACTTGTTTCCAGGAATGAGTTAGGTAGACTTACTTCCCTTTCAATTTCATTGATGAGTTTGAGGAGTGTGGGCATTAAGTCTTCCGTAAATTTCTGGTGGATTTCAGTAGTGAATCCATCAGGGCCCGGGTTTTTCTTTGTTGGTAGGGTCCTGATTACATTTTCAATCTCATTAGCTGAAATTGGGTTATTCAGTAGCTTTACCTCTTCTTGATTCGGCTTTGGTAATTCATAGATTTCTAGGAATCTGTCCATTTCTTCTGTGTTATTGAATCTATTTGAGTAAAGGTTTTTGAAATGGGTGTTGATGATCTTCTGTGTTTCCACAGGAGCAGTAGTGATTTTACCCTTTTCATTTCTTATTGCCTGAATCTGAGTTTTTTCTTTCCTCTTTTTGATAAAGTTGGCTAGGGATTTATCAATTTTATTTACTCTTTCAAAGAACAAACTCTTCGATTCATTGATTCTTTGTATTGTTTTCTTAGTTTCAATTGCATTAATTTCTTCTCTAATCTTGATAATTTCCTCCCTTCTTTAGGCTTTGGACTTGACTTGCTCTTCTTTTTCTAGAAGTTTGAGGTGCAGCATTAGGTTGTTTTTGTGTGTTCTTTCCATTGTTCTGATGTGGGAGTTTAGTGCTATAACTTTCCCTCTGAGGACTGTTTTCGTTGTGTCCCAAAGGTGCCAGTAATTTGTATTTGCATTTTCATTCAATTGTAGATATTGCTGAATTTCTTCTTTAACTTCTTCTGTGACCCATTGGTTTTTTAGGAGAGTATTATTTAATTTCCAGGTGTTTATGTGGTTATCGTAGGGTTTTTGGTCATTCATTTCCAATTTTACTGTGCTGTGGTCAGATAATATGCATGGAATTGTTTCAGTTCCTTTGCATTTACTTAAGCATGTTTTGTGGACCAGTATACGATCTATTTTAGAGAATGACCCATGTGCAGCTGAGAAGAATGTGTATTCTGATGTTGATGGGTAGAATACTCAGTACACATCTACTAGGACCATTTGTTCACAAGTTTGATTCAATTCTGTTATGTCTTTGCTGATTTTTTGTTTGGTTGATCTGTCTCTCTGTGACAGTGGGGTGTTAAGGTCCCCTGTTATAACTGTATTATTTTTTATTTGGTTTTTCATGTCTATTAAGAAGTATCTTACATAGTTGGGTGCTCTCATATTCGGTGCATATATATTTATGATTGTAATCTCTTCCTCTTGAAGTTTTCCCCTAACAAGTATGTAGTGACCTTCTTTATCTCTTTTGATCATTCTCGGTTTGAAGTTTGCATTGTCTGCAAACATAATAGCTACCCCTGCTTTTTTCTCAGTTCCTGTTGCATGGAGTATTGTTTTCCAGCCTTTGATTTTGAGTCTGTGAATTTCCTTTTGAGTGAAATGTGTTTCTTGTACACAGCATATTGTTGGATTTTGTTTCTTAACCTACTCTACTAGTCTGTTTCTTTTTATTGGTGATTTGAGACCATTTACATTGATTGGTATAACTGATATGTACCGGCTCATCCCTGTCATGATATCTTTCTGTTGTTGGTTTTCTACATTTTCTGTTTAATTATTTGCCCTGCTTAGTGGTTTCCTTTTGTTGCTGTTCTTAAGATTGTGGCTATCTTTGTCTCTTTCTAGATTGTCTTTCAGTACTCTTTGTAGTGTTGGTTTGGTGGCCATAAATTTCTTCAGTTCTTCTTTGTCATGAAAGTATCTTATTTCTCCATCAATTTTTAAGGATAGTTGTGCAGAGTACATCAATCTGGGTTGAAAGTTGTTTTCTTTCAGGATTTGAAATACTTCACTCCAAGCTCTTCTTAACTTAAAGGTTTGTGTTGAGAAGTCTGCCATGATTCTGACAGGCTTTCTTTCATAGGTGATCTGTTTAGTTTCTCTGACAGGTTTTAGTATTTTATTCTTGTGCTGTATTTCTGATACCCTTATTATTATATGTATGGGTGAAGATTTATTTTGGTTATGGTTAATTGGGGTTCTGTATGCCTCAGTTACCAGTATTTCAGATTCTCTTCTCATGTTTGGACATTTTTCTGGTATTATTTCTGTGAATAGTCTTTGCAGGTCATTAGTATTGACCCCTGCTTTTTTCATTTATGCCTATTAATCTTATGTTATTTCTCTTGGCATCGCCTTGCAGCTGTTGAATTGTTGTTTCTTGCTTTTTTACTATTTTTAAGAGATCTTTTCTTTCGTAGCCATGATCTCCCATGCTGTTTTCAAGATCTGAGGTTCTATGTTCGCCTTCATTCAAGCAGTTTTACAAACTTTCCATGGAGTTTTTCATTTCCTGCATTTCCCTTTGCATCTGTTTCATGCATTCCGTTTGTGTCTTATATTGTTCATTCAAAGTCTCGATCATTTTCTTAAGTTCTTCTATTTGTTTTTATCTTGCTCTTCTTCAGATACACACAACATTTCTTTAATGATGATTCTCATTTCAGTTTTTAGCTGAGAGAATATTTCTGATTTGAATTTCTCTATAGCTTCATTGAGCTGTTTCTTTACTGCATTTTCTATCATTTCAGAAAGTTCTGTTGTGTGACTCCCAGTGTCTTCCATTTCAGTGTCTCTTGGGTTTGTTCTCAGTGGGCTGGAGGATTGAGAGTGCCTGTTGGTCTTTTGTTTTGTCATTTTCTTCTATAACCTATGTGACTTTGTGTCCTGTGAGACTGACTGGGTGTTCCCCTGGTGGCTCATGCTGTGTCGTGGGACCCAGTAGAGGTGGATCCTGTGCTCAGCAAGTGAGGGCAGCCTCCTGGGACATGTGGGTGGAGCCTCTGCCTTACTAGGTGGGGGCCAACGCCTCCTGGTTCCAGGGAGCTAGGCAGAGTGTACCCTGGAGTGTGGTGCTGCCTGGACCCTGAGTCTGGCTGCAAGGAGTTCAGAGCTTCTGGCCCCTCTCTTTTTCATTTCATTTGTTTTCTTTTTTTATGGCACCAGGTATTGATTTTCCAGCCTTGTGCCTGCCAGGCAGGTGCTAAAACCACTGAGCCAAACACCTGGCCCTAGTTTTTTGATGCAGTGTCGCACTATGTAGCCCAAGCCAACCTTGAACTCACAACGCTCCTCCTACCGCAGCCTCCTGAGTGCTGGGATTAAAGGCATGCATCACCACACCCGGCTTCTTTTTCATTTCTAATTGCTTGAATTTGTGTTTTTTCTTTCCTCATTTTGTTGTGGTTGGCTAATGGTTGTCAGTTTTATTTATTCTTTCAAAGAACCAATTTTTCAACTATTGATTCTTTGTATTGCTTTCTTAGTCTTTATTGCACTACCTTCTGCCCTTATCTTTATACTTTTTCTTTGTATAAGTTTTGGGTTTGATTTGTTTTTTTTTCTAGAAGTTCGATGTTCAACATTAGGTTGTTTATTTGAGTTTGTTCTGTTTTCCTGCTGTGTGAGTTCATCACTATAAATCTCCCTTATAGGACTGCTTTCATTGTGTCCCATAAATTTGGGTATGTTGTATTGGCATGTCATTTAACTGTATGCACTGATTAATTTTGTCTTTTATTTCTCTGTGACCCACTGGTTGTTCAGAAGGGTGCTGTTTAGTTTCCAAGTGTTAATGTAGTTTTTGTGATTTCCTTTGTCATTGATTTCCAGTTTCATTGTGCTATGGACAAATAGTATACATGGGATGATTTCAGTTCCCCTACAATTCCTTAAACATGTTTTGTCAGATAACATACGGTGTATTTTGGAGATCACCCTATGTGAAGCTGAGAAAAATGTGTATTTCAATGTTTTGTCTGTAGACATCAACCAAGTCCATTTGTTTAGAGGCTTGGTTTCATTCTAATGTTTCTTCATTGGTTTTTTTGTCTAGTTGATCGATCTAGTTTTGAGAGTGGAGTATTACAGTTGCCCACTAAAATTGTGTTAGGGCTTATTTGAGTTTTTATATTTGTCAGTGTTTATTTTATGTAGTTTGGTAAACATGTGCTTGGTGCATAAATATTTATGAGTGTTACCTCTTTTTCTTTGAGCTTTCCCTTAACAAGTATGTAGAGACCATTGTCTTTTTTATCAGTTTTGGCTTAAATTTTACATTCTCTGCATATAGAAAAAATACCCCTGCTTTTTACTTGGTTTCTATGGCATGGAGAATTGTTTTTCATCCTTTGACTTTTAGTCTATGAATTTCATTTTTTGTTAAATGTGTTTCTTGAATGCAGTACATTGTTGGATCTTGCTTCTTGATTCATTCTATGAGTTTGTTTCTTTTGATTAGTGAATTGAGACCATTTATGTTGGTGGTTATAACTGATATTCATTGGCTTTTCATTTTCATATTGTTTTCCTGTTCTTTTTCACTGAGTCCTCCTCTGTTTAATTTCTTGCCATTTCTGGTGGCTTCTATTGGTGTTCATCCATGTGTGGTCTGGTCTTTGTTATCTCTTTCTAATATGTACTGCAGAGCATTATGTAGAGTTGGTTTGATGGTCATAAATTTCTTTAGTTGTTCTTTGTCATGGAAGTATCTTATTTCTCCATCAGTTTTGAAATATAGTTTTACAAGGTACATCAGTCTAGATTGAAGATTGATTTCTTTAGGGATTGAAATAGTTCACTCCAAGCTTTCCTTGATTTGGAAGTTTGTGTTGATAAATCTGTGATGATTCTGATGGAGTTTCCTTTACAGGTAATATGTTTTTTCTCCCTAGATGCTTTTTAATATTTTGCTCTTCTGATGAATTTCTGGAATCTTGATTATTATATTCCTTGTTTTAGATGTGTTTTGGTTATGTCTATTTGGAGTCCTATATGCTTCATTTATTTGAATATCAATTTTTTTATTCATGTTTTGGAAGTTTTCTGCAATTATTTCTGTGAAGAGGTTTTTAATGACTTTTGTGCTGTCCCCAAGTTTCTTACTGATTCCAATCCATCTTATGTTGCTCTTTGTTCATCCTGCAGCTGTTGGATTGATTTTGATTTTTCATGGTCTCTTGTGATTTTTACATCTTCCTATTTTCTGGCCAGCCATGTTCCTATCTTCTAGATCTGATATTCTATTCTCATCTTCATTCAAACTGCTGTGTATGCTTTCAATGAAGTTTCAAATCTGCTACTTTTCTTCTTGGATCTGTTTCACTGATTCCATTTCTTGTCTATATTTTGCATTCATGGTTTCAATCTCTTTCCTGAGCTCTTGTATTTGTTTATTTGTGCCTTCTTTAATGTCTTTTATTTTGATAGTCATTTGTTTTTGCACCTTAGAGATTATTTTTTCTATGGTTGCTTCTACTTTTCTTTCATTTCAGAAAGCTCCATTTGTTGGTTTCTGATTTCCTCTATTTGTTTGTATTCTGGTCATTTCCTGGGTGCACTGATCATTTGCAATTGTGTTTTGCTTCTTTGTCTTGTCGTGTACTATTTTCTATTTTATTTATTTATTTTGTGTGTGTGTGTTGATGCATGTAGATTTCTTAGGTTAGATAGACTTATCACTGGTTTTGAGACTTTCCTACAAAGTGTTTGCTCCTCTGGATGTCTTCTAGATATATGTGGCTCTTGATCTTTATACCTATCCATAGAACTTAATATATTTTTCAATATATTAAGACTGAAGAGTAGTTATCTATTTGATTTAGGGCCCATTCCTTTGGTATTACACTATGGTGATAGTTACGATCCCTTAAAATTGCAGTGTCATAGCTCTTCTTGCTAGCCCCAAAGTCTCAGGTCAGTGGAGGAAGGGAGAACCTGAGCTCTCACTGCTCTTGCCAGTTGCATTGTTCCTGGGCAATGGAGAAGGAGGAGCGAAAATTCAGACTGCTCTCATCAGTCGTGCTGTTCTGGGACAATGGCATAAGGGAGGAGCATGAATTCACACTCCTCTTACCAGCACTACTGTCCCAGGACAATAGAGAAAGGAGGAGCACAATCTCAAACTCCTCTTGAGGGCCACACCATCCTGAGGCAATGGAGGAAGAGAGAGAGGCAGGTTTAATGTTGGAGTGAGAAGTATTAATGGGCAAATGGAAGAAAGTAGAATCACCTGTGCTGTACATGGTTAAGTATGTCAGTATGAACTCATGTGCAGCATAGTTAGCATATAATGAATGGGTGCATATTAGCAAGTGTAAAAGCATGTGTAATACACAAATTTCAAATACACAATATTTCTTTTTTCTATCAACAAGAAGGACCAGATGCAAGGACACATCCATATGTGAGTGTGGATTTTGACTTCTAACATCATTCAGCAATAAAATAAATTAGGTTTCTTTGGAGAACCAGTTGATTCTAGAACTGGGAAAACAAATTGATCAAATAACCCTGGAGCATACTGTAGCACAACAGTGTAGAAAAGCAATCAAGAAAAAGATGAATTATGTCAAAAAAACACACGGTCCAAGTGAAATATCTCCAAAGGGCCAAGACAGGAACACTTGAAACAATACGATAACTATTCACAGATTTTATTCATACTATCAAGCATAAAATATTTGTAAGTCCAAAATATCATAAATAATTGAATGAACAAATAGGTAAGAGAGCAGAGACAATTTTCCCTTACACAAAAAAAAATCCAGTTTTCCTCTCCATTGCAGAGAAAGAATATAATTTTCCACTCCTGCAGTTTGGACTATGCATAATCACTGTTTACAGAAATATCAGTGTGGAGTACAAAAACAATGAGAGTAAGTTTGCAGTGGAGAAACATGATAAACCCTTCTTTAACCAGGTGAAAAGGTTTGTGCTACATTGATAGTGTGGGTAGTGTTGACATTATGCTATGGAAAAAGCACTTTATTTATGAAATCTTTATTTCAAAAAAATATAATTCCAGTAAAATCATGAGGAGAGCATTGAAACTATCCATGTTTAAGGTCATTCTAAAAAACACTGGATCAGTAATCCTCAAATTTGTCAAACTGAACAAGAATTAGGAAAGCCTGGTAAAGTGTTCAGTATCACAAGAAATGACAGTCACAGATGCTTTCTCATAGAAGGCATCTGGGCAGCTCATGCAGTTAGATATTCACATAAAAAACTGAATGAAGACATAAGCAGCATAGTATCCTTTGTTTTTTGGCACATCTTTTTATTGATGTGACAATTGAATATGGTTCTGCTCATTTAATGAGAATTTCTTCATTGAATTTTTAAAAATATTTTTGATATTCTATTTTGGATCATAGCCCAAGTATCTATTAATTTCTAGATATATGAAGAAATATTTGTTAAGAGTCTTGGAATATTTAAAAAAACATCATTTCACCATATTCTTTCTTTTTTTCTTTATTTTATAAGTATATGTTTACAGTGCATGAAGTTTACACTGGGAAGCAGGAACACATATACAATACAGCTTGTTTGTTTTTTAAGCTCCTTTCCCTTCCCACTCACCTCCCACCCTCCATCTTTAAATCACCTTTCCCCATTTTTGTTCTTGTTGATATTGTTATTTGTAGCTCATGTTTATGACACTTAAAGTTTACTTTCATTGCAGAAATGCGGCACTTGTACATGGTAGATCTTAAATCTTTCCTCTGCCCCTTCCTCTCTCCCCTCACACTTGGTCTTCTGGGCCCCATTTGCAAGAGTTCTACCCCTTGTTTCCTTTTATCCACCCTTTGATCATTTTATAAGTGATTAGTGGAAACTATTTTGTAGGCAAATTTGGATGAATATACAGTATAATAAAGAACAAAATGTGTCGACGATCTCTTGTCTTCAAACAATGTTTGCACCGCAGGAAAACAACTAGTGGTTGTCTCTTTAAATAACATAATTTCAGTGTAATATAAACTAATCATGATATTCTTTTGTATTTCATGCAGAAACATACAGCATTTAAAAAAATTGATCTCATCATTGCAATTTTATTTTTAGAATAAGATGTTCCTACCAGAAATGTATCTATTGGTATTCTGTTTAAGTATAGCAACCAGGCTGTGAAAGAGGCTTCTTAGAGATATAAGCAAGGATCTTGCAAGAAAAAGACCCTGTAATTTCACTTCAACCTTTTAATAAATGTGCTTCCTTTCATCTTTTCACAACCCTTTATTCCAATGAATTCATGATTTAGACAACTGCTATGTAAGAAATATTGCAGTTATGCATATCACAATGCTTATGTACATAATTAATGAAGCTAACATTGAGTATGATTCACAGAGTGGAGATTTAAATTGAAATATGACATATTATCTATGTGTTTTGGAAGATATAAAGTATAAATTACCCAGTAAATGCACCTTTCTAGGTGAGAATAAAAAATCACTTTTATAAATACATCTTCAATTTATTCCCCCTATTTTCTTACATATTTTTAAATTGTCTATAAAAATGACTTATATTTGTGTAAATGTTATGGAATTTATGAAAGTCTTATGAATGATTTTCTTTTTAATTCTTATGGCAGGCCATAAATTTGGAGACTGACTTCTTCACAGCAAAGTGTTACCTGTCACATCATATTTTCAATGAATAAAATATGAAAAAATTAGTAATAAGGAAGCTAACTAGCTGGACTCTATAGGTGGTGAGCTCATAAAGATGGGACTATGAATATTAGTGATCTAAAATATTTTTTCATATTTGGAGGCGAAAATTGGTATTAGAACATTTATTTTATTGATATAAAAGACACTTATTTTTCGTAGTTTTCAAGACTTCATTTGAAGATTAGAAAGCAGAAGTTCCAGGAAAGCTTCTGTGTTCTAAAATGAGATGGAGAGATGAGAATGGCTACTATCTGTGAGCCTCAAGTGGACTTTGGGATCTCTAGGTTACTCTTTTTTTTTTTTTTTTCATGGCGCTGGGAATCAAACTCACAACCTTGCGCCTGTCACACAGGCACTTAAGCCACTGAGCCAAACTTCTGGCCCTTCTAGGTTACTCTTGTATGGCATTAGTTTTTATCATAATACATTAACTTTCCTACTATTAGATATATAAGGGAGAGATCAATGGAAATATGTTATGAATATATCCAGTACCTTCAAAATTTATCTATTTTTATCCACCTCAATTTACCAGGGAAATACTTGATAATCCAGGAAAAACTCTCATGGAATATCAGTAGTTCTGTACTTTCAGAAATTCTGCCACAGAAGAGAAGCTAATGCTGGCATGATAGAAGTCTGTTCAAGATACTGAATCTATTAGTCAGCTTTCCAGAAATATCACTTCATCTTAAAATGGGACACACACAATTTAAAAAAGAAGACATTTAAATTTTTAATGGTTTCACAGAATTCAGTCCATAGTCATCTGGTTCTACAGCAGGAATCATGGTGGAAGATTTGAAGGAACAAAGCTAATTATTTCATGGGGTGAGGATGTAAAGAAGATGAGCAGCATCAGACAGGAAGGGGGAAGAGACCAAACAAATAACTCAAGCCTCTACCCTCCATGATGCCCCCAGAAACACTGAGTAGTGTGTTTCACCACTTTCCTGGGCAGATCCTAAAGCCAGTCAAGCTGACACCCTGCCATAACCTTTATACTAAGGAACAAGGTGAAGGACTTAAGACCACGTTTGCAACATTGCTATACTGATTACTTAAAGGTGTAATCACTTGAAGAACTAGAACTCAGAAATCACCCTGTGGCCCACATGTAGTAAATCAAAAAGATTCCTTGGGGAGAAATGTCCTTCATATTATCAAGGCGGGAAAATAGCCTTGATCACTAGAGTCTAGTAATTGGAGCTGCAATGAAGCTACATAAGCAAACTCTGAAGTAACCCTTATCTTTTACCAGAACCAGCATCCCCTGATGCTTATCTCCTAGTAATATCATTAGAATTTAGTCTGAGTCCAGAGGTACATTTATCCTTGACACATATATTATTTTTTGTCTAAAAAGCATAAAATGTCATGGTTTGGACATTTGCCTGATTTTACTCTCTTGTGAAGATAGAATGTACATGTAAATTTTAAAAAACCTTTTATGCTTTTTCCTTTTTAATCAGCATTCCTATTAATTGGGTTTCTCACCACACCAAAAAGCCTACAGCTGGAGCCCATACGACTATTAGCATTTTTATTCAGCCTTCAACATTAGCTAAAGTGCCTCACTGGAAAAAAAAAGAACTATCCAAACATAATGTAAGATTTAAAATAAATCATCAATTACATTAACTATCTGCAGTATTTTCATTGAATAATTGTTTTAAACTGATAGTAAGAAGATATAAAAGCCACCGCTGACACCTTGAAACTTAGTACCAAAACCAGTAAAACAGTTTGAGTAAAAGTGCAAGATTCTTTTGAAAACATTAGGTAACCGTGGTTGACTGTGGTTTTATTAACCCATAATCTAATCTTAATGTAAATTAAAGCCTGTTCTACATTACTTCAGTGCCAAATAATTGTGGGGAGGAGGGCAGAAAGCAATCTCCAAGTCAGAAATTCAAATCAATTTCCCCTGAACATTGATTGAATCTGGTGTGGAGCAGGCTGTTGCCATTGTTTTTTTAATTCCTAGTAGTAAAATGAAAGGCAGAGAAAATATAAAATCCAAGTAGCTTCAGGAAGCCCTTTTCACATTGACATCTGTGGGACACCTACATGGATAATAGGGGGAAGGAAGGAAGTAAGGGACAGATGAACAAGTTCAGGAACTAGCTATGTTTTTGTTTATTTGTTTTCCCTGCTGTCTTCTTCTTTGGTTTTATCTGGTTTGGTTTGAGAACAAAACCTAACAAAATATTCAAAACAAAATACTTAGCAGATGAAAATTTGCAGACAAGGAAGTGTGTGATAAAATTAGTAACCTCTTTGAACAACTGCAAGAATCAATAGGTCCTTTACTGATTAACCAATAAAAGAAGAATAGGATAAAATACTAGCAAAATAGTAGTACAAAATCCTAGAAGTAACATTGTATTTATATAGAAAAGATAAGAAAGGAGCAAAATAGGAATATTTATAAACTTGACAAAATGGTAAAAAGAGTTTTAAAAGTTAAATATAGAAAGGAAAGCAGTAACAATGATCAAAGACTCTCGCAGAATGAATACAATGATAAAATCAATATTGTTTAACTAGTTAAGAATCAATGATGTTGTTATCCACTGAAACAAAAGAACATAGAGCCAAAAAGTTAATAGTTAATAAAAATGAAATACTGAAAATAAAATTTCATGAATGCAATAAAATTGAAAAAGATCCACGAATGTGGAAAATAAAATAAATATATTATAGACTTTTTACAGAGCTCTCCCAGGAAAGCCGAAAACTAGGGCTACACAAGTTGGAGATGATTAGCCATACTTGACTTGTTTACTAACACCAGTTCTTTCACTAAAAGAATGTGAATTTTTCACAATGTATAGCATACAATAAACTTTAATATATTATGTATATAAATTTTATATGTTATATATTTATATTTTTGTATTTATATTTATGTTTCAGAGAAACATAGAAAGGAGCACAATGAAACACTCAAATCCTTAAGTACAAAAAAAGTTTAAAACAATTATTTTAAATGTGCTTGAGAATATAAAGATATATATAATCTTTATGAGTTAACAGATGGGATATTTCAGTGTAGGAAATGTAAGAAAAGAATGATAAAGGAATTTAAAATTAAAAAAATCACAGGATGGAGTTAGCAGATCTTCAATCATAGATGTGTATAGAAACAACAACAGAAATTTTAGAATCTGAAAAGCAGGAAAAACATTTTAGAAAAAATGAACAAAACCTCAGAAATGTGTAGAAGATTATCATATAGAGCACAATTTCTTAATGAAAAGGGGAGAAAATAAATGTAAAAATGGAAGTCAAACATTTAAATTTGATTTTTCTTTGACTTGTATTAGTATATGTTTGCAATATGTAATAATTACGTTCACTGTAAGGAATTAGTGCACATACATAACACATTACAATTTTCTTCTTTTTCCCACTCCTCCTCCCTCGCCTGTCTTTATTTTCCATCATTGGAGTCATTTATTTATAAAACCTGGTAAAGTTAGTTATCATGTATAACTAGATTGAAAACTAGACTAACAGGCCAAAGAACAAATAAAACATATAAGAAACTTGCACTAAGTCAAAGTGCATTTTTAGATATGCTGTCCACACTGGATTACAATATCTTCTTTTCTTTCTCTTTTCTATTATTATTTATGTTTTCATAGAAGAGAAACTATGTGATATTTAAATTTGTGTGTCTCAGTTAATATTATTGTCTCAGGTACATCCATTTTCCTACAAATAACTAAAGTATATTCTTTTTATGACAGAATAGTACTTCATTGTATATATATATATATATATATATATATATATATATATATCACAATATTTTACACTCTCATCTGTTGGTAGACAGATGCTGCTTCCAGGATTTATCATCATTAATTATGCTGCTATAAACATGAGTGTGCATACAAAACTGTGGTAAGATGTCTTTAACTCTTTTGGGAAGAAATCTAGAAAGGGATTAGTTGGGTCAAATGGAGCTGCTACTTTTAGTTTTGTGAGCAATCTGCATCCTAATTTCCATACTGATTGTATTACTTTACATTTCCACCAACAATAGAGAAGGGTTTCTTTCTCTCCACAGACTCACCAGCATTTGTTATTAGTTGATTTCTTGATAGTAACAATTCTTTCTGAAGTGAGATGAAATCTCCATGTTGTTTTAATTTGCATTTCTCTAATGGTCAGTCATGTTGAATATTATTTATGTATTTATATATGTATTCCCCTAAGAAGTATTTACTCATTTCAGATGCCCATTTTTAAATGGGCCTTTAAATTTGGGGCATCTAATTTTTTGAGTGCATTATATATTCTAGATATTAGTCCTTCGTCTGAGGTATAGCTGGCAAAATGTTTTTCCCATTCTATAAGCTGTCTTTTCACCCTGTTAGTAGCTTCTTTTGCTGTTCAGAAGCATTTAATTTTATATGATCTCAGTTAATTGTTGGTATTATTTCTAGTGCAATAAGCGTTTTGCTTTGAAAGTCTTTCCGTACACCTACGTCTTCAAGAGATTTATTTATTTTGTCTTTCACAGATTAAGTGTTTCTGTTCTAATGTTTAGATCACTAATTCATTTTGTATTTAGCTTAGTGCATGATAAGAGATACGGGTCTAGGTTCAGTCTTTGGCATGTGAACAGCTAATTGTCCCAATTCCACTTTTTAAAGGGTCTATATTCTCTCCTGTGAAGAGATTTTGCCCTTTTGTTAAAGATAACAAAACTGAGTGTGCATGGAGATTTTTCTGTATTTTCTACTCAGTTATATTGATATGTGAGTCTGTTTTATTGCCAATATCATGCTTTTTTAAAAAAATCACTGTAGCTTTTTAGTATAACTTGAAATTCAGGATTGTTGCAAACCCCTCCCTTTCTCTTATTGCCCAGAATTGCTTTTGTGATTCTAGTTCTCTTCTGGTACCATGTAAATTTCATGACTGTTTTTTCCAGTTCTGTAAAGAATGTTATTAGAACTTTGATTGGGATTGTGTTAAATCTATAAAACAGTTTTGGAAGTGTGGCCACTTTGACTATATTGGCTCTGCCTATCCAGGAACAAGGAACATCTTTCAATTCTCTAATATCCTTCTCAATCTCTTTTTTCACAGTAGTATAGTTTTCATCGTAGAAGTCTTTCACTTCTTTGGTTAGATTAATTCCTAAGTATTTCACTTTTCTTGAAGGGAATTGTTTCCTTAATTTCCCTCCCAGTGAGTTTTGAAAGGAAAGCAGTACTCCCAAGGTCCTACTTGGAAGCAAGCATTAACCTGATTCCAAAAGCATAAAAAAAGGACCCCAAAAAGATAACTACAGGCCGATCACTTTAATAAACACAGGCACAAAACTCTTCAACAAGATACTGGCAAACAGAATGAAACACATCATCAAAATGATCATATATATCATGACCAAATAGAATTTACTCCAGGGATGCAGGAATGGTTCAACATGTGCAAATCAATAAATGCAATACATCTCATAAACCAAGGACATCTCAGAACCAAGGACCAAAAAAAATTATATAATAATCTCAGAAAGATCATTTGACAAAATCCTGTATCTATTCATAATAAAACACTAAAGAAAATTGGAATAGAATATCTGCATCTCAACATGACAAAAGTCATCTATGACAAACCAATGACCAACATTATATAAAAATGAAAGCTGAATGCTTTCCCTCTAAAATCAGGAAAAAGACAAGGATATCCATTATCACTACATTCATTTAATGTAGTTCTCAAAACACTAATTAGAGCAATAAGAGAAACAAATATAAGGGATATGGATAAGGAAAAGAGAAGTCAAATTATCACTATTTGCTGATGACATTATCTTCTACATAGAAGATCTCAAAAAATGTACCAAAGGACTCCTAAAACTAATATCCAGATTTAGCAGTATAACAGAATGCAATGCCAACACTCTAAATCAATAGTATTCCTGTACACCAATAATAAATTTGAGTTTTGCAAGAAAAAATTGACTTAAATTTTAGAAATCTCACTAAATACCTAGCAAAAACTTAAAGCAATAAATAAATATATAAGTAAATAAATAAATAAATGGTAAGGAGGGAGGGAGAACAAAAGAAGGAAGGAAGAAAAGAAGGAAGGAAGGAATGAAGGAAGGAAAAAAATGCATGGGATAAAGGAGAAAGGAAGAAAATCAAATCTATGTATATAATATTAAAAATGTTGAAAACAAGATAAAGGGAAATGTTAACATTATTTAGGGTAAATTATACATTATATACAAAGAAATAATGGTACATATTCTTACTGATTTTTTAACAGAGACTAAAAAGTCCAGGTGATTAAATAAAATGTTTAAAGTACAAAAAAAATCTGTAATTCACATCCAATAAAAATTTACATCAAAAGTGAGAGTTTTAGATATTTTGTGGTATGCAAAAACTGAGCAACTTTTTGATTGACCAATATTATAAAAATGCTGAAAACTTTTATTTCAGAATCAAAGAGAATTTATTTACAAGAAGACAAAATATCTCTGAGAAATACAAATTTTTATTGCTGTAAAAAGAGTTTCCCCCTTTCTAATTAGCCTTAGATTTCTTACTATGTAAAGCAAAGAGAATTAAGAATGATTGGTGCTAATTATAATGTTGAAAAGTTCTAACAGATAGGAAATTGAAATGATCAGATCAGAAATTTGGGGTGAAGGTTAGACATCCCTGGAAGACTGAAATCACAGAAGAATAGACATTGCTTCCACTGGGTCAACAAATGTCATACCCCTGATTACACCCTGGATTAAAAACATGATGAAATTGAAAATACAGATGTTTCTGAGATGAGAGAAGGATTTTTCTTGCATTTCTTGGTCATGGATAAATTAACAGCTGAGCATGGGCTTATTGTCATCGTTGCTGTCATCCCATGAAAATCTAAGATAAAAAAGTACTTGGTAATCACTATTGATGATCCAGACACAGAGACTATCAAAACTATAACTATAGACACATTCCCACTTGACTGTACTCTTCTAGTTTGATTGTTGCTTCTAGTACTGATGAATTTGAAGTGGGTGTCTGCAAGAATCAGCAAATCCAACACCATGCCCTTCTGATGTATATGCTTTTAACATGTTACACATCATGAAGCAACTAATGGCTGATGTTAATAAATTTAAATTCATTGAACCTCTCAACACTTATTAAGGTATATGAAAATTCTTATGGAATTAAGAATCTACCTTGTGAGATTTAGCTTTCACACTGATACAGTATCATCTGTGGCAATTTCTGGATCTAATGGCAAGGACACACTAGTATGCAGCTAACATGCCATAGTTTAAAGGAAGGATAGTTCCCCAAAAGGAAGCCATAAAAGTGAAACCACTTCACATGAAGCATTGGGTTGCATCTTTTTGCAACTTTGTCTGACTGCAAGGCCTTGAGCCAACCTGCTAGATGTCACAAAACAAATTTGATGCTTGTCTGTTCTTGCAAGCTGGGCGATCGGAAAGTTGAGATTCTTGTGTTTGTCAGACTTGGTTTAAGCACCGTAACTATTGATGCAGTTGTTAGGATAAAATACATAAGTTTAAGAATTTGCCTTCTACTTTTGCTGCATCTCTGCAAAAAATCTGGTGATGAGGATTTGATATTTCAAATTAACTAATTTTTTTAAATGGAGAATCAAACTCAGGGTCTTACACTTTCCAGGTAGGCACTTGTGCCACTGAGTTATATCATCAGCCCACTAGATTTTCATTGAAGACATTGAAGTGGCTTGACTCATAAATAAGCGAAAGAAGGAATCATCTCTAAGAATTGCTTTAAATATTGAGTGAAAAGCTACAGGAGTGTTCTGTTAGTTGGAATACTTCCAAATTCTTAGCATATTCAAGCAAAAACAATTTAAAATTTTGTGTAAGCTATTACATGAGACTGTTGAAAAAAAGATAATGATTATAACCATCCTTCTTAAGAAATTCTCCATGACTTTTAAACAGCCCTCTCTCTTTACTCTCCCTCCTCAGTCTCCAGGAAACCAGTTTTGTGATGACTAGTTTTAGGTGTCAGCTTCACCAGTGTAAAAGATATTCTGAAAATTGCCAAAACATTACTTCAGGTTGTGTCTGTCAGGATTTACTGGTGAAAATTAGCATCAGATTCAGTAGATTAAGCAGAGATCAACCCTCACCTGAGGGTGGGCATCACCTAACACACAAGTCCCCAATAAAGAAAAAGAACAGAAAGAAGGTAAACTCTACTGAATCTGGAGCCATAGTCTTTTACTCTTACACATCAGAGCTTCTGGTTTTTAGGCCTTTGAATATCATGATTTCTACTTGTGGCCTACTCTGTTCTTGAGTTTCTTGCCTTGGAGTCAAGATTATAAGAGAATGTCTCCTACTCTATAGACATTTCTTTCTTAGTTCTTCAGGTAACGTATCACTGGACTTTGACTCAATAACTGTGTCAGCCAATTCCAGTAGTAAATCTGCCAATCTATAGATCTATCTATCTATTTTTATCTATCTATCTATCTATCTATCTATCTACCTATCATCTATCTGCCTATCTATCACTTATGTTGTTTCTCTGGAAAACTCTAATACAATGTGTTCTTGTTTACTCTATTATAGATTAGTTTGTGTCTTGAGTTTACAGATAATTATTGTAGTGGTTGACTGTGTCAATCTGAGCAGTTTAGAAGCTTAACTAAGTCAGCTCAGCAACTGTACACCCTAGGGCATAGAGGACCTGTCTCAGGGTGGCTGTCTGCACCCTAGTGTATAGAGGACCCACCCTACTGTATAGAGGACCCACCCTACTGTGGCTTATTGCCTGGGTGGTATAAAAAGGAAATGAGGAAGGATGGATGGGCATATGTTTTTCAGAGGAGTTCCAGTCTTTACCTTCAGCTTGGACATTGTCTCCTGGCTTCTACCACAGACTCTTTAGCTTCTACCTTGGATCCTTCAGCATTCCAGCATAGATTCTTCAGCCTTCTATCACAGATCCGTCAGCTTCTGATACAGACTTGCATGGAACACTTGAGTAAGCTCCAGACCTTGGACTGAATCCTTCAGCCTCCAGAGTGCAGACACTGTTTGCATGTTTCCTCATCCAACTTTGTGGCTGACCATCATAAGCCAATCTTGTAACTTCTTATATATTTGTATACCTTGTGTTATATCTGTTTCTGTAGGAAAACCCTGACTGATAAAATTATGCATCCATTATATTGCCTGAATCAATAGTTCATTTTTTCTTTTTGTTTTTGATGATGATTTTTAATTCATCTATCCATTGATGAATATTTCACTTATATCCAATTTTGGTTATGGATGTCTAATCTACAAATATTATAGGCATATATGCTTTTATTTGTCTTAGGTAAACAATTTTGAGTCCTCTGGGTAATAAGGTAAGTATTCTTTTCTCTCTCTCTCTCTCTTTCTGGTATTAGAGACTAAACTCAAAGTGTCTTTTGCTAGGCAGATATTTTAACACTGACCTACAATTCAAGTCTTTCAAATTTTGTCTTGAGACAGAGTTTTGCTAAGTTGCCCTGGCTTACCTGCAACTTGTGATCATCCTGACTCACCTGAGTAGCTGGTGTTACAGCCCTGTGCCACGCATTTGACTTGCATGTCATCATTTTAAGAAACTGCAAAGTGTTTTACAAGGCTCTTGTTTGTTTCAGGTAACAATTTCAGTTGCTTAACATTTTTGCCAGAAATTGCTATGGTCAGTCTGCAAAAATTAGACTTTCTGCTAGGTGGGAAGTGGCATGTCATTGTGGTGTTAAATTGTATCTCCCTAATACATTATTACTTTGAGTATCTCTCCATGTACATACTCTATATTCACACATTTTCTCTTGTAAAGTGTTTGCTCAAGTAAATAGGATGCTTTATCATTGAAATTTGAATTGCTTTTAAGCCTGGTTCCCTCATTATACATGTGAATAATGAATATATTATCTCTGTGTAGCTTATCTTTTATTGTTTTTGGTGCACTTTTAAACTACAAACTCCTAATTCCATCAAATTCCAAACAACTTATTGTTTTATTATGAATTGTGCATTTGGTGGAATATAAAGAAAATCTTTGTTTAACTCGAGAGAACAAAGATTCACTCCCATGTTCAAGTGATTTTGCCTTTTATGTTTTTTGTTTTAGATCTGGGAACCATTTTGAGTTAATTTGTGCTTCTTATATGAAGCATAGATTTTTTGTTTGTTTGTTTTTTACATATTACGTGTAACTGTTCCTGGGCTACTTGTTGAGACTATAATTTTTTCAACTAAATTGACTTTCATCTCAATTGAAAATCAGTTGCTTACATATGTCTCCATCTTTTATCATACTCTCAATTTTATTCTATATCTATCTATCATCTATCTATCTATTTAAACTTATGTTGAAGTGGAATAAAAAAATGTGCAACAGAAGTAAAATAAAACCAGTAAAATAATTAACAAAACTTAAAAAAAGCTAACAATTTGCTCTTGGAAGTATTCATTTAATTAACAAATTAAGAAATACCTAGCAAAAATAATGACAATACAAGGAGATAGTACACAAATATCTGAAATTAGGAGTGAAACTGGGTACTACAGAATGTCCTCCATGTACTAGAAGAATAATAAGAAATATTACAATGATTATATTTCAAACCTTTTGATATTGTACATATAAAATAAACAAATGGACTTTAAATTAGAAAATCTGAATAGTTTCTTATATAATAAAGGATATGAACTTATAAAATCTTTGCAAAAAGAAGTCTAGATCTAGAAACTAGCACATTTAAAAATAAACATTTAAAAATGATACCAATTATATACAAAATATTTGACAATAGATAAATGTGTGATTTTGCATTTTTCAATTCTTGGATGTAAGCACTTGATTGGTATCTGAGGTACTGTGCTACAATATGCACTTTGAACTATGATATCATTGCAGTATTTTTTGCAAGCTTCTTCCCATGGGCTCTTTCTAGCCAGTTCTTAATCTCGGCAGTATTCCTAGGGGAGATTTGTTGCTAGGAGACTTTAGAACTCTCTGAGGGGTGACTAGCAGGCTGAGTCCCCAATGGACTTGCTGAACTTTCTTTAGAACTTCACTAGAGTCCAAGAAGATTCTCCTCAAGTGTCCTTCCTTTTTCCCTCTGACTCTCATTCTGTCAGACATGTCTTTCAATCTGTTCTTCTCTCATCTCTTTTGAGTTCCCACAAAATTTTCTCTCATGGACACTTTTCCCTAATAAACTGCTGTACATTTAATCTCTTTTGCTTCTTGCCTCACTAAAAGTGTAATGGCTGGCACTAGGAGTGGTCTGAGGAAGTAGGGGCTTGACTTCTTCACCAATTTCCCAGCAGACAAAAAATATTGACAGCTGTAGTACATGAGGACAAGAACTACTCCCTGGAATAATTTGGTGTTTACATGATAAAAATTTCCCTCAGTGTGAACTGCGAAAACATCCTTATGGAGAGAATTGTTGAAGTGGGTAGGATGATCTTTTTCTTAAAGAATTATGAACAAAATATGTATAGAAAAAGTATAATTCAATGGTCATTGATAAGTTGTACTTACACTTTGAAGAAAAATTTAAAAACAGAGTTACTAAAAATCAATGGATGTTAATTTTAGAAAGACGTAGTAGGTAAGTAACAAGTCACAAAGAGCCCCCATCTCCTACAGAAGATGGACAGAGAACCCTGAGCAGCATATGTACTTCTCTCTGCCGGAATCTCAAGGCATCAGTCATTTGAGTGTCAAGCCAATATAGGTGTGCTAGGAATAGATCAAGCCTCTGGTGGAGAAACCCAACACCCTGAAACGTGGAACAGAGATGCATGGGATGAATATTCCCTCAGAGTTGAGTCAGCAACTTCCCTTTGAACGAAGTTATGTGGGTGGAACACACTCACCTGGTAGAAGCTGTGATGGGAGATGTTTGAGAGACTGTCTGGATCAGCCTCTGGTATGCCTCAGAACATACTATCACCTCTGCTTCTAGAGGTTAGGTCAAAGTTAGGGCCAAGACCCAGTGTAATCTGTGAGTAGCATGCTAGATGAGACTAGGGAAGGATGTGGATACACACACGAATTTTCCAGCATATATTCGGGAGCCAGGAAAATCTCCTAGGACAACATTTTGGTGAAGCCTAGAAGACGGGTCTGAATATAAGAGTGGATACATATGAATTCATTGGCTTTGGGACACAGGACATACTGCATCACTATAGCAGAAATCTTAAGATCACAGGTGACCTTTAGAAAAAATAAAGCCCAAGCCTCCTCAAAGAAGAATATGAGTTGCTGTGGCAGATGTCAGAGACTGAGTGAAATATGCACAATGAAAATTTGTATGAGGAATCCAGAAAACCCACCAGGATCATGTCCCAAGGAAAACCAGAGGACCTGGCCATTTATCAGGCCCATTAGCCATGTGTTATTGAAAGGGGAATCAGTTTCACTGAGAAGCCTAGAGGTAGCTTTCCAGTGATGATGGTAGGTCCAATGATGATGGTAGGCTAGTCACAGAAGTGAAATTTTTACTATCCAGTGAGGGAATGTACTCTTTAACAAAAGAGAGCAAAAGGAAAACTGAATGTCCAGGAGCTAAAATGCTGCAATGACTACAAATGGATAGTGTGTGGGAAGAGACTTAGGGGGTCAACACACAGGGAACTAGAGGGTGGTTAATAGAATATAGAGTCTGAAATAGACAGGTAGTCAACAAGGCAACTGTATAATCAGACAAATAGCAAGAATTTAGGGACAGTAGCTATGTTTCCTTTTTGGGTCCCAGGCATGAGAAGTAGCTTGCTCAATTAGCATTTTGAGGATTACTGTTAAAACCCTTAATGCCACAGATCAGGTGGCTTAAACAAGAGGTATTGCCATCTCAGTTTTGGTGGTGAGAAATCAAGGTGTTGGCAGAGTCAGTTCTTAGGAATGGATCCATGTAAGAAAAAGATCTATTCTAGACCTATCTTCTTGGCTTATAGATAGATAGATGGTGATCTTCTCTCACTGTTTACTCACATCACATTCCTTTTAAGTACATCAGTGGCTGTGTCGAGATTTTCCCTTTTTGTCAGAACCCCAATAATACTGGATTAAGGTACACCTTTGTTTTATCTTGATTACCTTTGAAAAATCTTTTTCTCCAAAAATTATCACATTTGAGTTACTGAAGTTAACGAATTGAGCAGCAAAGAAACGGTTTAGCAGATAGCATATATCTAGGATTCTGCAACACTAATGTAAGCACATGGCACGACCATGGCTCTGAATATTTCCCTAAAGGGCTTGAGGATATCTACTAGGGAGATTCCACATTAAGAATGGAGCCATAAGTTGAAATTTTAGGACTTTCAGATTCCTGTCCTGCACTGATATTGACACCCAGCAACTTGAAGAATCATCTTGACCTCTCCTTTTGAGGGGGATATTTGGGGTATAATAATATGTGGAGTCCTAGGTAAAGACTGGCTCATATAATTCTATTGCTTCCATTAACTCAGTGGTAATCCTTTCCCTAAGTACTCAAATATGTAAATGGAATTGGTGGGTATGCAGCGGTGACACTCATGCTGGATCCCTGGTTCTATGAAGTAAGGAATATCAACATGGTAGGGCCAAGTGAAAGATTTGAAACTGCAAACCCTAACCCACCCCTTCAAGGCAAGAGACAGAGTTAGCACATTAAAAATAAAATGGCATCCAAATAGAGGGTGGTGGAGAAAAGTACCACAAATAAACACCCAGAGGATACAAAGACCATGTCTCCTCTTGTATTTCAGCTTGATTCACCAGTATTTCCTGTGCAAAAATCAGAAGGAATCTACAGAACTGTATGCCACTCAATGGTAAACATTTTCTGTAATGCCCCACAACAAATATTTGACTCCTTGTTGGGCATATATAATATTTGTTATATATTCATCTTCCATATACTCTTCTTTCTGTGTTTTAATAGTGCTTTAAAAATGTAATAATTAAAACTTCCAGCTTATGGTCTGGCATAAGAGGAGATTTGAATTGCAATCCTCATCTATACAACAAGAAAAAAATGATAAACAACCTGAATGTCAAATATTTTTCTTATGTGTCAGAAGTTATGGGGCAAACCACTCCCCTAAAATATGAGAGAAATACTAGTTCCCTGAGGATCACAACTTGCTGAGCAGAGACTCATGGCTCCACTGGTATTACACTCCTTGATATTCTTCCAAAAAGCAGAAGAGTCATGCCCACACTAAAATGTGCAGTTTGGTGATTACTATAGTTCTATTCATAATTTGGAAATGTGGAAGCAACCAAGTTTTCCTCAGTAGGCAAATAGACAAATAAATTATGACATAATCTTACAATGGAATAAAAATACATGAGCTGTTAAGGCATTAAAAGAAATGAAGAAACATTAAATATATATTACTAAGTGAAAAAAAGTCCATCTGAAGCATCATATGCTATATTTCCAGATACTCTGGAAAAGTAAAAACTAATGGAGACAAATTGCTCTCGAGCTTTGTCCCTTTATTTGTTTGGTTCCTCTGTGTAAGAGAGAATCATTTTTTGTCTATGATTTGTATTATGAGTAATATTTTGGCCACTCTTTTAAAATAATGACACACAGTCTATTTATCATTGTTGTTCTCTAATTATTTTGTTATGAAATTTTGTTTTTTTTCAGAATAGTAAGCTTTCATATTTTCTTTTTTGCTGTTTACTTATATTACATTAAAACAAAAATATTAATGAAATCTATGAATATGGCAAAAAGATCAGTAGTTACCAGTAGTTAGGGGTGGGGAAGACTAACAGAACACAGATTTTTATGGAAATGAAATGATATTGTGTAGTTTTACAATGGTCAAGGTAGTCATTAGAAATTTGTCAAAAGCCATAGAATGTGCAACACCAAGAGTGAACCCCAATGTAATTCAAGTTAATCTGTCAGTACTGTTTCTTCAATTGTAACTATCATATGTCACTAATGATAGTGAATGGGTAAACTAGAAAGAAGGAGGTACAAAAATATGTTGAAATTTTTTATACTTTTCTACTCATTTTCTATAAATCTAAAACTACTTTAAAAATAGTCTATACATTTTAAAAACTATGGCAGTCATATTAGCTCATAAGCCACAAAAAAGCAGGTGGTGGGCCACATTCAGTACAGATTCTGGTAGACTTTTTCAAGTGCTTTTGATGCCAGATGGAGTTTCCTTAGTAAATACTTCGATAGGATCAAGTACATGGTCTGTGACCATTATATGGGGAAATGCTTTTTTCTCTATTTCCACAACAAAATTGGATTAGAAGTATTCCTTTTATAGGGATTTTACAAATATTGTTCATTTTAACAAAGCCAGTACTCCCAATGTTGACTTAAAACCCCCATCCCAAGCCAAAAAGTACAAATAGAGTCAAAATAGTCAGTGTTCTGTTGTAGACACATTTGCATGCATCACTTAACCAATTGGTAATGAAAATTAGAACTATTCTGGAATCTCTGATGAGGTGTTTTTTAACTTTTAAACCACTTTCTCCTCAGTGAAGCCATCTTTGAATTTAGTTACTACTCTCGTACGTCTGTCATCTTGACTCCAAAGCTGATCTTTCTCTTCTTTTGGTCCAAACCTTCAGATTTTAAACCTAAAGTTAAGGGAAGGCTATTTTTCCACAGTTTAGTTCTCTGAACAACTTCCATCTCCCACTGAAAGTCATAGTGCAGAAGTGAAACAATCACAAATTCAAGGCCAACTGGAAAGTCATTACGAACAATTGTCTTAGTCATCCTGAAAGTGCACAGTCCTGGAAAAATGTGACCTCTCTGTGCACATATGTAATTTTTTAAAAGGAGAGGACAATATGAAGGAAGCTGAGGTTTGATTACCAAAAATCAGCACAATGAAAACAATGATGAGTAATGAGCACTAGAATTCAAATTACCAGATGTTTTAAAGAGATGAGGTGCCAGTTTTCATTTCCATTTTGAACATATTACAGAACTATTTTTTTAAATAAAAAAGGATTGAGAAAAAAATAAAAAGACTATCCAATCTTTTGAACGACCCACTCCCATTTGTTCCTGTTAAACTTTAATCACGTGTTCTTCTTCCATTCACAGTTGTTTTGGAATATTATTATTAGCAATTCTATGAACTTCAAAGAGAAACCTGAGTGTTTTCATTAAAACTGCCTGTCTTTGACAGTATAATTCTTTGAGTTTCTTGAGATGTGTGGTTATTTTCACTTTGGAGTGAATCTCACTGACATCCTGTCCAATGACTTTGAGTTTTTACCACTGAATGAAAATTATTCTTCATTTAAATTTGACTTAGGGTTATATTCACTCTTTTGCCTCCCTATATTAAGTTCTCAGGACTTTGGACCTCTTCTCATCACAAAGGAACTCTCTGAAATTCATTGTGTTTACAATCCTTTTGGTTGGCTTAGGACAAGCAAGAGGCCTCTGGTAAAACACATGTGTCTCCAATTGGAGGGGGCCAACCATGCAACTATTTCAGAGCTGATCAGTTCCACAACACGTACTAGGGATATGCCGTGATATCCCTCTCAAGGTTGAGAATAAAGAATTGCATCTTGTATCCCTAACATAAAGAACGAAGCATTTCTTCAAAGGTCTTTCTGGATTCTTGCAGTAGTAGGCTCTTATCTCTGGATAGAGAAGCCTACCAAACCATGGTGAGGCCTGGATTATGGAAGGATAATGCCTATGCATTCTGATCATTGGGCCATAAGACATAGCAATGGAGGTGTCAGTGTGGGGAGCAAAGCAGCATGGACCATACAAATAATATGGAAGGACACACAGAGCAGGGCCTAGGTGAAGGCAAGGCCACTGTGGGTTACAGAGAGAGACATAGTTATTGAAAAACAACTTTTCATAGGTTGCTGAGCCCTGTTGAGATTGAATCACTTGACAATGCAATGCATCTAGAAATGTCATCCAATGCATCTAGAAACGTTCATTTTGAGCTGGATCCTCTCAGATCTGGCCAACTGTTGTTGGGTCCAGAAGCAGTCCATCCTACATAGAAAATGGTACATTCCAGATGGAAACAGGCAGAGTGCATGAACACACTGCGTGAACACACACTCCAGGACCCGTACTAAAGTACCACCAACCCAGATGCTACCTATAATTGCTTGAAGGTGGGATTCTTCTACATTAACCAAAATGGAAGAGACATATTCTGAAGTTAGTGTGCAAATGGGCTGATTACTTTCTGGGCATAAACTGAAAATGCAAAGATGACCCTGAAAAGCAATGAAAAGGAGTCTATCCACTGGCAGGGATATTCTCACTGAAACTTGTTGCCCTCATTTGAGTCCAAAGACACTTGGGAAAAGTAGTCAATTTCCTGGCCATTTGATTGGGGAACTGAAAGGAAAAGTATAGACTTCAGAAGTGAATCTATGATAGAGGAATATGAAGGTGATAAAATAGGACATATATCACAAGGTGTAAAAATGTTACATCATATATTAATCTCTACCCAAAAGCAACAGTCTTGGAAAAAGCTATTGAGTAAAGAAAGGAATAAAATGACTAGGTCAGCTGACATTAGACCAAAACTGAGTGACTGATGTGATGAGATTCCTTAGGAACATCAGTGGCCCCTTGAAGGTGAATTATATACCATATATTTTGCTGGAGTCACTTGAAGGAAAAATATCAGCTACAACCAACTCCCATCCTTTTCTCTCAAATACATATTCCTTAATAAATTTCCTGTGTGTCTAGAACTGCTTTTCAGAGATCCAAAAGTAACTAAATATATCAGTGTTGATTAATGAAGTCAGGAAAGTTCTGGTACCAAACATTGACACATGTGCTACCAGTAACAGAAAGCATATTCAATGTTCTTATGAATACATGATCATGTAGTATGAACAAAATATTGTCAATCAAGTCACTCAATATAAAAACCAAAAACTGTATCATAATTCAGTGAGTTTTATTTCATCATGATGAGTTTGGTTCAACACTGAGCATAGCTTGACTAATATGCCTCATTAACAAAAAAGAAAAACAGAAATAATTATGCATTTTAAATGATATAGAGAAATCATTTAATAGATCTTAGTAGTTATTCATGATAAAAAGGTTCAATGCATTATCAAAAGTTTCTTAATTTAATAAACAGTATGTATAAAACTTTCAGGCCATAAGGCATGGTGGCACGTACTTATTATCCCAGTTACTCAGCATGATGAGGCAGGAGGATTGCAAGTCCTAAATCAGCTTGGCCAAATTAGAGAGATCCTGTCTAAAAAAAAAGTTAAAGATGTAGTTCAGTACTCCGTGGGTTCAATCACCAGGACTGAGAAATAGAACAAAGCAACAAAAGGAAAACGTACAGGTTGCAACATTTTTAATGTTGAAATAGTATTTTCATACCAAGATTGTGAATGAGTCAAATCTTCCCACTGTCAGTACTTCTTTTTTTTATTTTATGTTATTTTATTTTCACTTTTTAGTACTTCTGTTTAACACTGTCAGTACAATAAGAGATACAAAACGAGAGAATAATGATTCTCAAAAATGAAGTAAAATTTCATTAATAGATGACATAACTGCCTATATGGAAACATTAAAGAATTGATAAAGAAGGGGAAAAAAGGATAGAAAGAAAAGAGGAAAACAATTTAATTTAGTTTAGTAAGATAAATCAGTTTAGTGAGATAAAGAGATCACAAGGCTAAAATACAAAATTCAAGTATATATACTAGAAAATAGCTAATAAAATAAAAATTTAAAATATCATTTATAATAACTTTTTTAAACAACAGTATTTGGATATGAGTAAATTTTCCTGTATACTAAAAATATAGATGAAAAATTATTTAAATAAAAAAGGACATCTGTCTTATTCATGAAGTGAAAGACTGAACATCACTAAATTAATTGTCTGTAATCTCAAAGTTTATTTATAAATAAATGCAATATCAATAAAAATCCTTACAAGGTCTTTTTGTGAAAGTTGGCAACACAATTCTTCACTAAAGAACCTGGAAAATATGCCTAAAGAATCTCATAAAAAGAAAATTAAGAATTTACGTTTACCGTTTTCAAGAATTTAAATCTACAAGAATCAAGAGAATATAACATTAGTGTGAAGATAATTCAATTTTTCAGTGATCAGAATATACATCCAGGAAAGGGCTCAATATGTAGTTTCCACAAATTTTTCCAAGGTCATTCAGTAGAGAAAAGACATTCTTTAGTAACATATGTTAACAGCTTCTTATGAAATTTAACACACTGTTACCATATGACCTGTTAATTCCATTCAGGTATTTACCCAAGATAAATGGGAACACATGTCTACAAAGAGATTTGTGCACATAAGTATACTGCAAACTCATTCATAAAAATCACTATTTAGAATAATTTCAAAATTTGTATTTGTCTGCCCTGGTGAACAGACAGACACAGAGGGAAAAAGTCATTAGATGCTGGTAAACAATGAGAAATAACAAAACACTGACAGGAACAGCTTGGAAGACTCTGTAAAGCTTTATGCTGCAGGGCTGGGCATTTAGTTAAGTCGCATAAGCACCTGCCTGGCAAGCACAAGGTTGTCAGTTCAATCCCCAGTACCAAACAAACAAACAAACAAACAAAAAATTTATGCTGCATAAGAACAATCAGATGCAGAAGAGTACATACCCAGTGCATCATGGGTACTTGCAGTTAGAAAACCAATCCATAGTGGTCAAAACCAAAATAGTGGCTCACCAGCTAGGCATAGGTGTGGTTTACAGTAAGGTATAGTTGAGGTGATTTCTATCATCTGTGATGATAGAAATGTTTACTTTAAAGAAAGTGTAGTTACCAGGTGATCTATTTTTTCAAAATCACATAACTATACTCAAAATTTCTTAGTTTTATTACATCTAAATTTTACATCTATGAAGTTAATTTTATCAAAGGCAAATATATATTATGATAGAAAAACATGCTCTGCAATATTAATATCATTTCGGTTCCAAATAACTCTGAACTGTAAACTACTCAAGTGCACAAAAATATGAGACTATAATCTATTATACACCATAGTTTACTATAGTTATTAATAGTATGATATGCTTGAAAAATTCTAAGAGAGTAGATTTCAAGGGTTCTCACTACAAGTATGTAAGTCTGAAATGAACAATGGGATTGCAAATATCTTTCAAATACACAGGTTTCAGTTCCTTGAATAGCTACCCAGAACAGGCATTGCTGATTATCTAGTAGACCTTTTTTAAGGCTTTTTGAGCAACCTCATACTTATTTCCAAGATGGATGTAGTAGCTTACATTCTTACTGGCAGTGTAAAGATTCCCTTTTGCCACATTCTTGTGAAAACTTGGCATTATTCTGATGTTTTTGATAATAAGTGCCCTAGCATGTGTGAAGTATATCTCACTATACTTTTATTTTGAATTTTTATGATGAATAGAGATACTGAACATTTTTATATATCTGATGTCTATGTGTGTCTTGTGAAATATCTCATTAAGACATTTGATCCTTTTTAATTAGTCCACTGATTTTAATATTGAGATATTACAATATTTAAATTGCCAATATTTGAACAAAAATATTGCTGGATTCCAAGTGTCCACAACAAGAAACAGAAAGTATATTAGTGATTTCCCAGAATTGGGATTGGAGTGTTGAAGAGAAAAGAAATGGTAATTGATAAACCTTTTTAAAGAGTCCAAAATTTATTTTTAATAGTGCAAAAATGTTTTAAAATTAGTTTATGCAAATAACTGCATAGCTCACTGAAAAAAACATTTATTGGCATATTTTAAGTGGATGACCTTTTATGATAGTTGAAGTATACTTCAATAAACATAAAAATCACTGAGAGAAATGGAATTTAAAAATCCATTAAGTAAAATAAAATCTCAGCATAGTCTGAAGAGTAGAAATTATAGAAACCAGAAGCAGTAATTGTGAGCATAGATCAATTTACTTGATTTGATTAAGAATGAGACAATAGATTTTTTCAAAATATGAATAACAGAGTCTCGGAGAACTTTGATATACATAAGAGCAACAGAACTAGCTATCTTGTGTATCGTTAATGGGGGAAGAGAAGAAACAGAGATGTTGAAAAGTATTTGAAGAAATATAATGATGGAAAACATTCAGAATTTGATAAATGACATACCAACAAGTACACAAAACTGAGTAAGCTCTGAATAAACAATGAAATCTGTATCAAGACATATCATAACTAAAGTTATGAAAAGTAAAGCAAGAAAAATAAAAATAAAAATTGAAAGAAGTTATTAGCCAAATTATTAATAGAATAACAGCAATTTTAATGATAACAGATATTATATCTGAAACTATTAATGTCAGAACTAGTAGTACAATACTGTAAAAATAATGAAATAATCCATAAACCCTATATCTGGCAAAAATGCGCTTCAGAAAGAGAGGGAAACAAAGATCTTCTCAGAAAAACAAAATTAAAAGAGGCTGTTTCAAGTCACAGAACCCGCTAAAAATGGTTAAAAGGAAATTTTTACTGCCTGGCAAGCACGAAGCCATGAGTTCAATTCCTGGGACCCCCCACTCAAATAAATAAATAAATAAATAAAAGAAGATTTTTAAACAGGGGATGATAATAAATGAAAATGTGGAACTTTATAAAAAAACACCTAAAAGTAGTTTAAAATAGGATTCAATATAATAAATTATCCTATTTGTCTTAAGTTACTTAAATTTTTCTTGGATATGGAAGCAAGAATTACATATTATATGGTACTTAATGCATGCAGGATATATTTTTTTAATTTTTTAATTTTTTTTATTTTAGCAAAAAAAAAACACAAAAAAAGACATATAAAACAAAAACAACAAGCAAAAGAGACAAACAAACGACTAGAGTAAATACACTACAGTAACATTGCAGATTTACAAAATTGGATGACAGAAACTTGACAATGCTTGCAATATTGCACATCGTTATCTTTAAAATGGTTACTTACATTAACAGATATAGACATGTAAAATTAATCTAATCATATGAGCATTAATTGTTCTTTCTCAACAACGAATAGATTCAAGACTGTGTTCATTCTAGTTATCTTACATATACATATATACAGGTTTATATCTTTTCCTCTTCCCTTTTCTCTTCCCGCCTTTTCCCTTCCCAGTTACTCTTGCACTTTGAGCTGTTCTTCACCCTTACATAGTATTTACTATAGATTTTGGATCATATATACTTTTCCATTTCTTACACTAGGGAGACAATACGGTATTTACACATGCGGGTTTGATTTATCTCACTTACGAGTATGGTCTCAATTCGTGACCATTTACTTACAAATGTCTCAATGCAATCTTTCTTAATAGCTGAGTAGTACTCCATTGTATAAAAATACCACATCTTTTTTATCCATTCTTTGATTGATGGTCACTTGGGTTGTTTCCAAGATCTGGCTATTACAAATTGGGTTGCTATAAACATGGGTGCACAGATATCACTGTGGTATGATGTTTTCCATTCTTCTGGGAAAATGCCCAGAAGTGGTATAGCTGGGTTGAATGGGATCTCCAATCCCAGCTTCTTGAG
>RJWM01016029.1:0-46399 GCA_004363535.1 Dasyprocta punctata | reverse complement strand
GCCTCCCGAGTGCTGGGAGCATAGGTGTGTGCCATCACACCGGGCTTTTTTTTTTTAAGAGAGAAGATCTCACTGCGCAGGTCAGATCAGGTTGGTTTTGAATTTGCCAAGATCCTCCTGCCTCAGCCTCCCAAGAGTTGGGATCACAGGTGTGTGCCACCTCACCAGCTACCTCCATTTCTTATCTTGTCTCTCATATTTTGCTCTGTAAATTATTTCTTTTTTTTCTTTACATTATTTCTATGTTGGGCCTCTCATATTAGGAAACCATGCAATATTTGACCTTCTGTGGTCCTTTGTTTTGTTTGTGGATAAACCTTACTGAGATAGGAATTGAGTACAGTAAGCTGCACCCATTTCAAGTGTGCGTCTTACTTTATTAGTTATTTAGTTGCTGAGTCACTTGTGCTATTGGGGATTGAACTTGCCAACATGCTCATCTGCATTACCAATTTTTAAATTTTTTTGAGATAGGGTCTAGCTAAGTTGTAAACTGCCCAGCCTGGGTTCAAACTTGTGATCCTCCTGCCTCAGCCTCTCAGAGTTACCAGCATTCCAAGCCTTCACTACCAGGCCCGGCGGGGTTTAATATCCTGACAAGTGCACAGACTGGAGAAGACACCACAACCAGCTCTGTGACTACCACAAAACTCTTCTCACGCCCCTTAGTAAAAAGCAGAAGGAATATTTTAAAAATATCCATTTCTGCTTACTTTTCCTTTACCTACCCTCCTACTGATTTTTGACCATTTTGAGAGGTTTTCTGATTACAGGGGCCTTGCTTGTCTTCTGATACAATCACTTCACACTGCTCATTTTACCCCAAGCTCTCTTCAGCGGCAGCTCTCAAACTTTGCGGGGTTTTCTTGCATTATTATTACACCGTTGGAAAGCTCTGTAACCCCGTGGGGATGACGTCTCTAACTCACGGGTGTCGTGCGCCTCGGTTCCGTTTCCGGGTGGCTCTGATTCCCAGCCCCCTGACACCTGATCGAGTGGCTCCCAGGCTGTAGTTTGAGGTAGGCGGGTGCTAGGCCCGGGCAGCGCCCCTGGGTGCTCACTGTTTACACTCACGGGACCTGCAGGCGGCCTGCCTTCCCCGGGAGGGCGCCCGCGTCCTCCTTCTCCCGCCTTGGCCGCGTTCCCCACGCCCTCGCGGGTCATCCGCTCCTCGTGCTGGTCGTTCGCTCGCGATGCTTGCGGTGCTGAGCCACGGCCCTGCCGGACTCATGCTTACCTCCAGGCTGAGTCCCGCCCAGCTGCCTGGGCTGGGGTCCAGGTCTCAGTTCTCCTGCTTTAGTGTCCCTGAGCAGCACGACAGCTGGAGTTACAGTCGTGCACCCCCACGCCGGGAGGCTGTCTGATGTTTTGGAGACAGCCCAGGCTGGCCTTGGAAGCGTATCCTCCTGCCTCAGCCTCCCCGAGTGCTGGATGACAGGTGGGCACTGCTCATGCGCAGGGACTCCTTTTCCTTTCCTGTGGTTTGAGCCGCCTGCGGGGTCCACGCCTCGGGGGTAACGCGTGGAACTGTCGCGACCCATGAGGTTCCTCGCGATGGGAAGGAGACCCAGCCACGCCAGGAGTGAGCACCATGCTCTCGCACACCACCAATCCCAGCGCTCTGGAGGCTGAGGCAGGAGGATTGTTGGAAACTCAAGGCCAGCTTGTCTGACACCTTGTTTCAGAAAATAATAACAAAAATAAAACAAAAAGCCCAAAACCAACCAAACAAAAAAAGCTCACATGAAGAACCTAGTGAAGCACCCCAAAGAGCGCGGCTGAGCCCCGGGCAATCGGCGCCCAGGGAGAGGGAAGAGCAAGTCCCCTGGGGCCTCAGCGTAGTCACTAAAGATGCGGAGACGAATCCTGGCCGCTTCACAGGGCTCTTCCCGGGGGCACGCGGCAGCGCAGGGGACACTTCCGCTTCCGGGTTCTGCGGATGGAGCCCCAGGCATTCGCACTGAGCCGAATCCCCAACCCTTTCCGAAGTTTTAAATTTTGAAGCCCGATGTGGTGCGCGCTTGTAATCCCAGCACTTCTGAGGCTGAGGCAGGAGGATCACTGCTACTTGGAAACCAACCTGAACTACACAGTAAATTCAAAGCTAGCACAAATTGTATAGCAAGACCCCCTTTTTTTTAATTTTGAGACAAATTCTTGGTGAATTGCTAAGTTGTCCAGGTTGGGCTTGAACTTGCAATCTTCTTGACTCAGCCTCCCAGAGTGCTGGGATGACAGGCATGTGCTGCTATAGGGTATGTAACATTCCTGAACGTGACCGGGCTCAGTATATAGAATGTATATTATCCCACTAAAGACTTCTCAAACGGGCCGGGGATTTAACTCAGTGGCACAAGTGCCTGCCTCGCAAGCGTGAGGTCATGCGTTCAATTCCTGGTAACAAAAATATTTTTAAAAAATTAAAAAAAAATAGAAAACCTCTCAAGCATGTCTAAATGTCTTTTTAAAAAAAATAACAGCTATGATGTAATTTTCATTTCATTCTCTTAAGTTAAATTCACAGATAATATAAGCTTGCTGTTGTACCTCATTTAAAACATTCAAACGAAGCTGGGTATGGTGGCGCACGCCTTAAATCCCAGCACTTGGGAGGCTGAGGCAGGAGGATCTTTTTGAGTTCAAGACCAGCCTGGGATATAAAGTGAGTTCAAGGACAGCCTGAACTGCATAGTGAAACCCTGTCTCAAAAAATAGAGCCTGGGATTTAGCTCAGTGATCTAAGCACCTGTCTGGCATGCGCAAGGTTGTGAGTTCAACCCCCAGTACCAAAAATAAATAAATAAATAAAACATTCAAGCGATACCCTTAACAGAGTTCAAGGAAGAACTGCAGAAAGGGAACCATATGTAATAACATAACATACATTTGGAGGCTGGCACGGGGGTGCAGGCCTGTAACCCTACTTCACAGGATGCGGAGGCAAGAGGATCACAAGACTCTGTCTCAAAACATAAAAAGGAACCGGGTGTGGTGGCACACGCCTGTAATCTCAGCACTCAGGAGGCTGAGGCAGGAGGATCATTGAGAGCTTGAAACCAGCCTGGGCTACAAAGTGAGCTCAAGAACAGCGTGAACTGCATAGTGAGACCTTGTCTCAAAAAGACAAAAAAACCCAAAAAACAAAACAAAACAAAAAACCCCGAAATCAAAACAAAGACATAAAAAAGGACAGGCCTGGTGTCACACACACCTGTAACACCAGTACTCGGGGAGGCTGAGGCAGGAAGATTGCAAATTTGAGCCTTGTGTGGGAAACTTAGCAACTCAATGAGACCTGTTTCCAAAAAAACCCCTAAAAATAACAGATACATAGCTCAGCATGAAGGCCCTAGGTTCAGCCCCTAGTACAAAAATTAATAAACAATAGAAAGGGCCAGAAGGAATGTAGCTCAGTGGCAGAGTGTCCTGGGTTGATTACCAGAAAGAACAACAACCTGGTACTGTGTATTTCAATATTTATGTGAGCTCGTGGCCTCACATTTTAGAGGCAGCCACGCTCAGGAGTTTTGAGCTACTCACAAATACAAGCCAGAAAGTAAAGATGAAGAGAAATACAGTGAATAATCCGACACTACGAGGATGAAGACAGGGGTAGCCGAACACAGCCATCACTCCGGGTTTATAATTCAGCATTTAAAAATTTAGCTAAGCCGGGGATATAGCTCAGTGGTACAGCGCCTACCTGGCAAACGTGAGGTCCTGAGTTCAATGCCCAGTATCCCCCCAATAAATAAACAAGTAAATAAATACAAATATAGCTAGATATAACCGGTTGTGTTGGCACACACCTATCAGTCCAGCACTTCGGAGGCTGAGGCAGGAGGATTGCAGTGAGTTCAAGGCCAGCCAGGGCTACTTTACAAGATCCTATCTCAAAAAATGAAACAAAATTAGCTAAATAATACATTTGTACTCCAAACACACACTGGCAGCCTGCGCTCTGACAGCCGTCCACCGCAGCCTGAAGGTGCATTGTTAGCAGGGAGGGTTCCCAGCCTGCGAAGTCCGAGTTCAGGAGCCAGGCTCAGGTCTTCGGTCAGCAAGGGCCTCCCTCGGTGTCACTGCACGGGCAGTCACTAGAGGGCAGCACAGGCCAACGTACTGCGTGAGAAGCATCCAGTCGGGATTTCCTGGGACAGCAGCAGGGCTGGAGCCGGGGCCTGGCTCAGCTTTACCCCTAGAGTTTTATCTCCCGCGCTGTGGAAATATGAGGCAAGGCAGGCGTGCTGGCTCACACCTGCAGTCCTAGCACTCAAGAGGCTGAGGCAGGAGGATCGCTACGAGTTTGAGGTTGGTCTGGACTATACAGTCAGTTCAAAGCCAGCCTGGGCTGCATAGTGAGAACCTGTCTCAAAAAGAAGGGGGGACAGATGTGACACAAATATTTAAAATTGCTGTGAATGATGAAGATATGGAAATACGTTTTTAGTTGTCATTATTGTTATTATTATTTTGAGACAGGTTCTCACTATGTAGCCCAGACTGACCTAGAACTTGCAGCAATCCTCCTGTCTCAGCCTCCTGAATGCTGGGATCACAGCCGTGCAGCGTGCACTCCCACGATTGTGACTGTGGTTATGCTTTCAAGGCCTGTCCCCTTCCTGTGGCATCCAAGGCCAGAAGTATCTGGGCAGGATATCGCTAAACCAGAAGTTTTCATGTAGTCACAAGGAAAGGACAAAAATTGTGGCAGCTAAAGAATCGAGATTTCCATGAATTGTTCGGGCCACCGTAACCTCAGGGAGGTGCGGTCACAGGAAACACTTGCGCTGGGCCTGGGTATCCGAGGGGTCCTCTGGGATCAGGACAGCGGCCAAAGCCTGCATCCGCCCGCCTGGCCCGGGTCTGCAGCCTGATTCTCTGCGTCCAAGGTGCAGATCCTGGCTGGCCTGAGAGGCTGTGCAGTGTGGAAGACGCTGAGAAGGGTTGTGTTGCCAGATGTCAGTGGGACACAGACTTGGGACAAACTGGGGTCCTGTGACCCATAGGAGCACTACTCGGTAGCTGGGCAGGAGGCTGAGGCAGGGGATTCCTGTGAGTTCAAGACCAGCCTGCACCACATAGTGAGACCCTGGCTCAAAAAAGATGAGGAGATTTGGGACCAAAGGCCATGCAGGAGGCTGAGGCAGGAGGACAGGCAGGGATTTTCCTGATTTGAATTTTTCCCATATGTTTAGGGACTTTTGGGGGAAGAATCATGAATTTAAAAAGGGCTGTTGCTGCAAGCGATTTGAAAGCCATGGAGGGTGGGGAGGCTAACTCATTTGTGATCTGCCCGCTTCAGCTTCCTGAGTGCTGGGATTATAGGCCTGCATTGACACGTCTGACTTGTTAAAAGATCTTTTTGTTGTTGTTTGTTTTCGAGGCAGGGTTTCACTACATGGTTCAAGCTGGTCTTGAAGTCACTTTGCAGCCCAGACATGCCTTGAACTCATGGTGATTCCCCTGCATCAGCCTCCTGAGTGTTGTGATCACTGGCGTGCCCCACCATGCCTGGCTTGGTTTTTTCTTCTTTCTTTCTCTTTCTTTCGTTCTTTCTTTCTTTCTTTTTCTTTCTCTTTCCTTTCTTTTCTTTTTTCTTTCTTTCTTTTTCTTTTCTTTTCTTTTCTTCTTTTTTTTTTTTTGGTGTTTTTGAGATGGTCTCACTATGCAGTTCAGGTTGGCCTTGAATTCACTTTGTAGCCCAGGCTGGCCTGGAGCTCCCAGCGATCCTCCTGCCTCAGCCTCCCAGAGTGCTGGGATTCCAGGCGTGTGCCACCACGCCCCGCTTGTGCCTGGCTTGTTAAGAGATTATTGTGGCTTCTGCAGAATGAAGTTTCTAGAATCACACTGACCTGGACTTATTCCTGTTGTCATCTACATTTCTGCCACGGCCTATTTAAAAAGTTAAGAAGCTTAGGTGATATTTTTCTGCAAAAGCGTTGGCAGCCGGACATGGTGGCGCATCGCCGTGATCCCACCAATCTGGAAGGCTGAGGCAGGAGGATCACAAATGAGAACCCAGCCTTGGCAATTTAGCAACCTGCGGCAAGACCCTGCGTCAAAACAAAAAAAGGTGGGAATGTAGCCCCGGACGAAGGCCCCGGGCTCAATCCCCAGTACCGCACACACACGCGCGCACGCCCGCAGAGTTGCCTCAGACCTGGCGCCGGACACAGCGGCCGGTCACTCTCTTTCCGGCTGGCGCTGAGCCCACGGGCTGCAGGACTTCCCAGGGGTCGACTCAGGCAAAGCCACTGTGCCCTGCTTGCGCCTTCTGCTGTGAGGCAGACCCCTAACCCGCACGCGCAAGAGCCTGGCGTTCGGAGAGCGACGGAGGGAAGGAGGCGCCTGCGCGCCGCGAGCGCCCGCACGCTCCGGGCTGACGTCAACGGGCCACCGCGCAGGGGGCGGGGGAGGCCCCGCGGTCGGCAGGGGAAGAGCGGCACGCGGCGGGCTGCTCGCGAGCGAACCTTCCAGATCTTTGCACTTTTACTCCGTGACCTTCCATAGATGATAGTACTGCGTTCGGTTGTGGGTCTTTTTCAGTATTGGGGATCGAACCCAGGCCCTGCACACTGAGCTGCACCCCACCCCCCAGCCCTTTTTTATTTTGACACGGGGTCTCGTTAAGTCACTAAATTGCCCAGCTCGGGTTCGAATTTGGGATCCTCCTGCCTCAGCCTCTCAAGTGCTGGAATCACAGGTGTGTGGCACCACGCCCAGCCTGAATGCTCTTTCTTTCTTTCCTTTTTTTGAGGGCGGGGGGCGAGGGTGTGTTTCTTTTTGCGACAGGGTCTCACTACGCAGTTCAGGCTGGCCTTGAACTCACTTTGTAGCCCAGGCTGGTCTCGAATTTGCAGCGATCCTCCAGCCTCTGCCCCCCAAGTGCTGGGGCCACCACGGGGGTGGGCCACCACGCCAGGCCTGATAGTACTGCTTTTGAAGAAATTAATCTTTCGAGTTTAAATTTTAAACCGGGTGTGGTGGCGCATGCCTGTGAACCTATAACTCGGGGAGCCTGAGGCAGGAGGTTTGCCCAGTGTTCAAGGCCAGACTGGGCTGCGTAGTAAATTCAAGGCCACCCTGGATCACATACCGAGACCCTGTCTCAAAAAAAAAAAAAAAAATCCAGAAAAATAAAAAACAAAGCATGATGAAAGGCGGGTCCTGGGGCGGAGAGCGCTCAGAGCCCGGCCCCGCCCACATGTTTATATTTTCCGCCTCAGGCCCCGCCCCCGAACACGCGGTCGCTCAGTCCCCGCCCCTAAGGCGGGGTTGCTGGGGCAGGGAATTCCCTCTGTAGCCAATCGCGTGCGAGTTTCAGACCTGCCCGGAACAAAGATGGCGGGCGCGGCCACAGTGCGGGCAGGCTGATCGAAGCGCCTGGCTCGGGAGCTGAGACACGAGCTCGGCGACCATGGAGCAGGGCGGCGGCGGCGACGGCCACCCCGGCGGGGGCGCGCGGCAGCGGGAGCTGGAGCTGGAGCGGACGGCCGAGGTCCTGGTCACCGGGGAGCAGCTGCGGTAGGCGGCGGCCGGGCGCGGGTGGCACTGCCGCGCGGCGCTGCGTGCTGTCCGTGTCCGTGCGCCCGCGACCCGACCCGATGCCCGCGACCCGGCCCGGGTGACAGCCCCGGGCGCGTGGCTGGGCGCGTGGCTTGGCGCGGTCGGCTGCCGCGGAAGCGGGGCGCGCACTGCCATCTCGTGCTGGGAGGCTGAGGCAGGAGGATCTCCGCGAGTGCGCGGCCAGCCTGCGCTGCCCCGGGAGATCCTGTCTCAAAACAACACAACCGGAAAGGTGGCGGGGGCACGGGGCGCCCCTCTGCAGGACGGCGGGGCGGGCTGACGCGCGGCGCCCTCTGACGCCCTGTCCTCGCCCTGTCCCTCGTGGGTACACCTTCAGCCTCCTTTGGGTCCGCAAGGAGGCGACTGCGGCGCACGTCCCAGGCTGCGGCCAACTTCCCCTGCTGCAGAATGGGACTCCGCGGGTGTCACGACCCAGGGACAAACCGCCTTCGTGTCCCGATCCTCCCCACCCATTGCCTTTCCTGGGAATCTGTTTATTGACTGTACGCCTGGCCCGGCGTGGGGCGCGCACCAGCAATCCCAGCACTTGGGAGGCTGAGGCAGGAGGGTCGCAGCAGGTTCGAGGCCAGCCTGGGCTGTACAGGGAGTTCAAGGGCAGCCTGAACTGCAGCGGGAGGCCCGGTCTCAAAACCAAAACGAGAGAGACACGGAAACAGCGTGCGTGGCTGGCCTGGCTGGCTCCGCGTGGCTGTAAATCAGTTTGCCAGGAGAGAGGACCCCGGCCTGCGGCAGGGTTTTGAGGAAGGAAACGAAGTCAGAGCTCACTGAGCTGAACGTGCGAGAAGAGACTTGGGCGTCTGGCCTGGTGGAGTTTTAAAGTCTGTCAAACGTCTGCCACTGGGCACTCGGAATGCAGAGGCAGGAGCATCGCTGCGAGCTCAGGGCCAGCAGGACCTACGCAGCGGGATCCCGTCTCAAAAATCCAAAAGAGAATAAACAAATAAAAATAAAGTATATGGTCCAGGTTAAAAGGGGTGAAAACTCAGTTTCTTGTAGACGTTTCTAACTAAGAAACAGCAGTACAGGATAACTTTTCTGATTTAAAGTGCTCTGCTGGATAAAGTTACTTGCTTTTTTATTTAAAAAATTTTTTTGACTATTCGTCCAGGCTGCCCTGAGTCTAAGGCCTGCCTCAGCCTGCCTCAGCCTCCCGAGTGCTAGGACTGCAGGCGAGCCCCACCATGCCCGGCTCACTTGCAGCAGTTTAGACTCTGGAAGCCCTGCATGTTTTCACGGTGCAGACCCCAAGCCATGGTGCCCTGGCAGCTGCCGCCCGGCCCAGGAGCTGGAAATAGCTGTCACCTGAGCTGGGTCTCTGCCGCCCCTGGAGCCGGGAGTCTGGCCTCTGGGCTCAGTGGCTGCTCTATTCTATTTTGGTCCTGCGAGTGCGGCTTCCTCTGCCGGCTCCTCGGGTCCCCAGACACAGGGAAGAGGGATCCAGGAGACCTGGAGATCCTGCGTCAGCTTCCGGAGGTCTCCTGCTCTGCGGCTTCTCTTCCTAGCCTCCAGGCCAGTAGGGTTCAGAGGGAAGCATTGGGGCCCTAAAAGGGCCAGGTGCTGTGGTGCACACCTGTAATCCTGACTCTGGAGGCTGAGACAGGAGGATCACTAAGGGCTCGAGGTCAGCTTGGGCAGACGGTGCCCCGTCCGTAACAATAACAAGGTCGTTGTGCAAGGTTGGGGAGGGCGGAGACCCCATCCCAGGTGAGCAGAGTGGAGCCCTGTGGAATGGGAGGGGCGCATCCTCCTGATTTCCAGGTTCCCCCACCTGGACCACTGTGGTGGCTTTCCACGCCTGCTTTCCACCACAGCCGTCTGTCCCTTCTGGTGTACCAGACCTTCCTCTTTCCTTCTAAATCATGAGACTTCCCATTTTATTTTGGCAGCTTTTCTCTAATTTTATTTATTTATTTATTTATTTTGAGATAGGGTCTTACTATGGAGACCAGACTGGCCTCAAACTCGTGGCAATCCTCCTGCCTCAGCCTCCAGAGTGCTGACTGGCAGGTGTGGGCCACCGCACCCTGCTCCTGCAACCTCCATCTTTCCTGAAAATCGCCTGGGGCAGCCTGGGCCTGGTGGTGAGAGCTTTCCAGTTGGTTGTTTTGCCTCCTGGCTAGGGCAATCAGCAAACATTAAACATTCCTTTCATGGTTTAAAATCCACCCCACTGTCACCTGCTTTCTCTCTCTTATCGCCTTGACAATCAGAAGCTCTGCACTGAGCTGTGTAACTTGTCCTCGGCCTGTGTCATTTGTTTTGTGGTGGTGCTGGCTTCCTTCTCCTCAGATCCCCCATCTCCTCTGAGCTAGGAACCAGTTTCCTTAGCTTCCCGCTCCTGGTGTCTCTGCAGTTTGTTCTGAGGCTGGATCTGGCCTTGAACTTGCCACCCTCCTGCCTCAGCCTCACCCCAATTGCTGGGATAGGCTGCAGAGCCGGCCAGCGCTGCTTGCTCAGGGCTTAGCCCAGAGCCAGCCCCAGCCCTATTCTTTTATTTAACCTTGACAGGACCGCACTAAATTGCCCAGGCTGGGGTCAAATGTTTGATCCTCCTGCCTCAGCCGCCCGTTTGCTGGGATTATGACAGGCGGCCTATTGTGCCCAGCTTGTGACTTCAAGTTCTCTTAAAGCTGTTTCTCTGTGGGCGCAGCGGTGCGTATGTTTGTGGGAGCACTGGGTAGCTGAGGCAGGAGCATCCCTGCGAGTCCGAGGACCCCACAGTGAGACCTCGTGTCCCCGTCGCCCCGTGCCATCTCCAGGCCTCAGATGAAGGCTCTCTCCGTGGTGTGGGGACCCAGGACCCGAGATCCCTTCTCTCCGGGCAGGTTAGTAATCTGCATCTTCGCCCAGCGCCCTGAGCCTCGCTCTGCCTCCCCAGGCTCCGGCTGCACGAGGAGAAGGTCATCAAGGACCGGCGGCACCACCTCAAGACCTACCCCAACTGCTTCGTGGCCAAGGAGCTCATCGATTGGCTGCTGGAGCACAAGGAGGCCTCCGACCGCGGGACGGCGGTTAAGCTCATGCAGAAGCTGGCGGACAGGGGCATTGTCCACCATGGTGAGGGGCGTGGGGTGGGGGCCGGGGCCTGGGGCCGAGCCTGGGCGGCCCTTCCTTCAGCCTCCTCCAGCAGCACTGCCGTCCCCTCCGGTGGGGCCTCTGGTCTCCACACGGACTCTGAAGGTTGATTTCTGGGACAGGCTCTTGCTCTGTAGCCCAGGTCGACCTCGAACTCGTGGCCACCCTCCTGCCTCAGCCTCCCAGGGCCTGGGTGAGCGGCACACGTGGCCATGCCCGGCTCAGTCCCCACCCTTGGGCAACTCCTACCCACGAAGGGCTGGCGGGCAGAGCGGCGGCCTGCACCTGGGGACTTGCTGGTGGGTGGTGCCCGCCTGCGCTCGGTTGGGGTACTTTGCTAAGCACCTCCCTCGGGCTCCCACGTCTGACACCCTGTCCCCACCGTGTACCTCAGTGTGTGACGAGCACAAGGAGTTCAAGGACGCCAAGCTGCTGTACCGCTTCCGGAAGGACGATGGCACCTTCCCGCTGGACGGCGAGGTCAAGGCCTGCATGCGGGGCCAGCGGCTGTACGAGAAGTAGGTGTCTGGGCGGGGACCCCGGAAGCCGCCCCTCTGCCCTTTGCTGGAAATGGAGTCAATTGCATAGGATCCTTTCTGTTACAGTCAGGATTTGAGGGGTTTTTTTGTTGTTGTTTTTCTTTTTTTGAGAGAGAGAATCTTGCTTCATAGCCCAGGCCCACCTGGAACTCTCAGGGATCCTCCTGCCTCAGCTTCCTGAGTGCTGGGATGACAGGTGTGCGCTACCATGTCTGGTGTAGCTTTCTTATCTTTTTATGAGTCAGCTGTACTATAATTTGGTAAGTTTTAGATACTTTGTTTTATAAAAGCAGGGGTTGTCCATGTGGCATGCAGGACGCCAGGACTCAGTGCCATCCCCAGCACCTCAAAAACAGAAACAAAGACAGAAAGGAAAAGAAAAGTAAGCACGAGCGGTTGGATTTGTTAATGGCTCATCGCTCAAAGATTTTATTTTATTTTTTTTAGTTTTGAAGTTTTAGCTCTGCGTTCTTCTCAGTCTTATTTGGGATATCGCTAATATTTATGCATGGAGGTCTTTTGCGCCTTTTTTGGCAGGGGGGCAGTACTCGGGATCAAACTCATGACCTCATGCTTGCCAGGCAGGCACTTAAGACACTGAGCTAAATCCCCAGCCCCTCTTTTGTTTTTTTTAAGACAGGGTCTCTACGTAGCTCGGGCTGGCCTCCAGCTTGTGGAGACCCTCCTGTCTCAGCCTCTTCCTGGCTCATGCCTCCCTCACCGGCATGCACCACCATGCCCGGTTTGTCATTTTCCTTTTTGTGAAAAAAAATTATTTGTCTATGTGTGCATTAGTATTGTATGTGTTTGCCATACGTAATGATCACATTTGTCCTGGGGAATTTGTCCCGTGTGTAATATGTCATAATTCTTTTTTTCCCATTCCCCGCCCCTCCCATGGATCTTCATTTTAAGTGAAATAATCAGGTCCCCGGGTTCCAAGAGCACTTTGCTCTCTGGTGTGGGAATCCCAAAAGGTAAACAAGCAACGTGAGGAGGGCAGGTGGCAGATAGGGAGAACTCGTTCACGTGGGAAACCAAGCAGGGAGAGCAGGAGAAAGGGATTTTAAAAAAGAGAATTGTTGCTTTCCTTTTAAGACAGAAACCATCCCGTCATCCCAGCACCCAGGAGGCTGAGGCAGGAGCGTCGCTATGAGTTCGAGGCCAGCCTGGGCTACCCAGGGAGACCCTGTCTCAAAAACAAAAAACAAAAACTGTTGGGGGAGCCTGTGAGGCCAGGTGACTAAGCTGCCCTCGTAATGGGTGCGGGCGTCGCGCGCCCTGCGGGAGGTGCGATCCCCCTCCGAGGTCGGCTCACGGTACACAGCAGTGGAGTTTGAACCTGAACCAGGCCCCCACGCCCCAGCACGCAGAGGCTGAGGCAGGGGTTCAAGGCCAACCTGGACGACGCGGTGAGACCCTGTCTCAGAAACACCAGGCACAGCACAGCGCGGGGAGGTTTAATGAACGCAGTCGTCTTCTTTAAAACGCAGCCTCGCTCCAGGCGGGGCCCACAGGAGACGCGGCGCCCGGGGTGAGGGCTCCCGGGTTAGGGCTCCTCCACACCGGACCGTGGTAGCCCAGGGCACAGCACCAGCTGTCAGAGAACCCAGGGATCCCACCGACACCCCTGGGGACGGCCCTGCCCTGTGCCCCGCGGGGGCAGCAAGACCCTGACTTTCCGATGCCTGCTGTTTCTCAGTTTTCTGTCAGAAAAACCAGATCTCAGCTGGGCACGGCAGCACCGCCCTACCATCCCAGTCCATGGGGAGGCTGAGGCAGGGGGGCCGCCAGTTCAAGCCCAGCGTGGGCAGTGTGGCCACTTAGCAAGACCCGGTCTCAAAGTTTAAAAGAACAGGGTGCTGGGGGTTTGCCCAGTGTGAAGGCCTCAGGTTCCAGCCCCAGTGTAGCGAAACATAACTAACGACAGTGGTGGTGAGGTGAAGAGATCCGTGAAGAGGGGCTGGGTCGGGCTCCGTGAGGGGCTCTGCCTCCTGCACGGGCACGGGGTGGACCCCAGCAGTGCTGAGACTTCAGTTAGCGCTGAGAGAAGGTTGATACAGGGAGAGAAACTCCCAACCTGCTAGGTGTCCGGTGTGAGATCGTGTTCTCTAAAATCAAAGAATGAATTTTAGGAACGGAGGTTAAGAACAGAAATACTTATTGAGAGAAAGAAAATTTCTGTCTGAGAGAGAGGCAGAAGGGGTCCCGAGTGGGTTGCCAAAGACTCTGTCTTTTCCAGGAACTTTTATAGAGCAAAACCACGAGTGAGGCGGGTCCAAGGTGGGGAAAATGGGAACTTGTAAGGCAGGTGGGCATGAGGTGGGTCAGCACTATGATCAACCAGTAACATCACAAGTATAAGCCTGGCGTGTTGGCGCACTCCTTTAATCCCAGCACTCAGGAGGCTGAGGTAGGCGAAGCATTGTGAATTCGAGGCCGGCTTGGGCTACAATTCGAGCACAAGGCCGGCCTGAGCTACATAGTGTGACCCTGCCTCAAAACACTAGGGCTGGGAGTTTGGCTCAGTGGCTTAAGCGCCTGTCTGGCAGGCGTGAGGTTGTGAGTTCGATCCCCGGTGCCATTAAAAAAAAAAACAAATCACGGTCACGAGTGTAACTGCTCAGGTAAAATTGTTTAAGTTGGGATCAAATGGGGAGGCGAGTCGCATAGCAAGCAGGCCTGAATACAGAACAGGGTCTTTGCCTGTAGGGGTTGGGTTGGTGGCTCCTGGCTTCCTCGAGGTGATCCATACCTATCTAGAATACCAATCCCTGAAGTTTATACTTGGGGTGTGGCTGCATTTGTTTTGCCCTTTGTCTTGAGATCTGGCCCACAGCAGGAGGTATCTGTCTCCTCCAAGGTTGCAAGGTATCTGGGCTTCTGCCCTGGCTCCTTTGAGGGCCTAGCCCTGCCTGCCTGCCTGTAATATTTCTAACTCACTCAGCTGCCTGTAATATGACAGCGGTATGATTTGTACTTTTGTTGCTAAACCTAGTAGTCTGAAGCCAGCCTGGATTACTTATCCAGACTCCATGTAAAATAAGGAAACCAACGCTTATCTTCTGGTAAATTTTTCCTCTCTCGGGCCAGAGGCACCTTGCGTGTTACCAGTGTGTGACCCTGAGCTGCCACCAGCTGAGCTAGGAGAGGGCTAATGATTGATAAGGACACAAAGTTGGGGGCTGGAGTTGAAAAAAAGTTTTTGTTTGTTGTTGTTTTCTGAGAGGGGGTCTTCCTGTGTAACCCAGGCTGGCTTTGACCTCAAGGAGCTCCTCCTGCCTCAGCCTCCCAAGTGGTGAGATTACGGGTGTACGGCACCATGCCTGGCTAAAAAAAACCCCAACATATTGTAATGTGTCTTGTTTGATTTCCACTGTGGAAACATTTTTTCTTTTTCATTTCCTTGCTTTGTTTTTATTTGGGTTTTTTCTTCTATCTGTTTTTTGGTGCTGGGATTGAACCTAGGGAGGGATCTTTTTACTTTTTATTTCAAGACATGGTTTCCCTAAATCACTAAATTGCCCAGGCTGGGCTTGAATTTGTGATCTTCCTGCCTCAGCCTTCCGAGTGCTGAGACTACAGGTGTGCTTCACCGTACCAGGCTGGTGTACATGGATTTTTGAAGACTTTATGATAGGTGGAAGATGCCAGTCATAAAATAGACAAATATCCCTGGACGTGTGGGCACACACCTATCATCCCAGCTGTTAGGAGGCTGAGGCAGGAGAAACTCCCAGACTTCAAGCTATGCAGTGATTTCAAGGCCAGCCTGAGTGTCACAGGGAGACCCTGTCTCAAAGTAAAACAGAGCAAAATACAATAATAGAGAAATATTCTATGATTGCACTTACGTGACATATGGAGAGCACTGGGAAACTGATAGAGGCAGCCAAGTTACACAGCGATATTACAGGCAGGCAGACAGGCCAGGCCCTGAGCTGACACCTCGCCACCTTGGAGGAGACTGACACCTCCGCTTCCAGCCAGACCTGGAGACCAAAGGCAAAACAAATGCAGCCACACCCTAAGCGTGAACCTCAGGGACTGGTATTCCAGATAGGTATGGATCACCTGGATACCTTGATCACCTGAGGAAGCCAGAAGGAGCCACTGGCCCAGCCCCGTGCAGGCAAAAGCTCTGTTCCTCGTGAAGCGCTCCCCTATTGGATCCTGATCTAATCAATCTTACCTGAACAGTTAACCTCATTGGTTGGCCGTGGTTCTGTCCCACCTCATGCCCACCTTGTGAGTTCCCATGTTTTCCCCACCTTGCACCCACCTTGCTTTGGGGTTTTGCTCTATAAAAGTCCCTGGAAAAGACAGAGTCTTTGGCCACCCACTCGGGACCCCTTCTGTCTCTCTCTCTCTCTCCAACAGAAGCTGTCTTTCTCTCAATAAATATTTCTGCTCTTAACCTCTGTTGTTCCTAAAATTCACTCTTCAATTTTAGAGAACATGAACTCACACTGGACATCTAGTAGGTTGTGAGTTTCGTTCCCCTGTATCAGAACCCCAGGCCGCAGGGACCGAGCAGGAGACGGGGCCACTGGGTTTGGCATCCTCTGGAAGTGTGGGTGTCCTGAGGCTGGGATGTGACGTGATGCTCACATTCCTGCCTTGTGCTACGTGACTGAACCCCTAGCTGTGGCTGTAGTGAGCTCGGCGTGGGGACACACACCAATAATCCCAGTGCTCTGGGAGGCTGAGGCAGGAGGACAGCAGGTTCAAACCCATTCTGGGCAATTATCGACTTTTAAGAGGGCTGGGGACGCGATCAGTGTAGTCATGTGTTCCATCCCCAGTGCCGCAAACACGCAAAGGTTAAGGTGATGAATTGTTTGGTGTATTCTACCACAACATAAAATGAAACACAAATTTAAACAGTAAAGCACTCCGGGGAAAGGCCGGTGTGGAACTGCAGGAAGCAAGGTGCTGATGTTTCCACGTGGGGGCGACAAGAGAACGACTCGGGGAGGGGCTGTCCGAGCTGTTAGGGCGCTTGCTTTTTCTTTTGTTTTTGGCCAAGGTCTCGTTGTATAGCCCAGGCTGGCCTCAAACACGTGGCGATCCTCCTGCCTCAGCCTCCGAGCGCTGGGATGACAGGCGTGTGCCGGCACGCCCGGCTTCTTATTTCAGCTCTTTGGTCACAGGTTGTGAGGCCGGCTGCCCGGGTCACTAGCGAGGTCTTTGGTGCCATCAGTGAGACCCTGATGGACCAGCAGCCGCCAGTGGAGGCGCTGCCTCTGCTCCTGTGTTTTCCCACTGTGCACGCTAAGAGTCGTGCTCCGTGCCCGCGCCTGGGCCCTGATTTCCCCGTCTCTGTGCTGCGCCCAGGTGCTCTGAGGGGGGCGGCGGCTTCCTCCCTTCCACCTGTTCGCACTTCGCTCTGTTGGTTGTCGCTTTGCTGTGAGAAGCTTTTTAGCTCGGTGGCACCGTGTAACGGTCCCCAGGTCCCCGCGCCCTGTCCTCCTGCGCCTCTGTGTCCCGGGAGCTGCGCAGTCCCTGACCTGTTTTGTTTTTATCTTTTTAAAGACAGGTTTTATCTTAAAATTATGTTAGGCTTTGCTCCGTGCCAGGTGACGCGCTGCATATTCCGCGAGGCGAGGGTCCGGCGTCCTTCTCTGCGCGTGGCGGTGCCACTGTCCCCGGCCCTCAGTGTGCCTGGCTGCTCCCGCGCTGGGAGTCCTGGGGCGCACAGAGTCCCGCGGGGTCGCCCTGGTCGGTCCCGCCTCCGATCTCACCACCCTGCCGCCCCTCTCCCGTGCCAGGCTGATGGGCCCCGACTGCTCCCTCCTGCAGCCCCGCGAGGAGGAGGGCGTCCGCTACGAGCGCACCTTCGTGGCCGCCGAGCTGCTGGACTGGCTGCTGCAGGAGGGCGAGGTGAGCACGCGGCAGGAGGGCGAGCAGCTGTGCCGGCGCCTCGCGGAGCAGGGCATCGTGCAGCACGGTGAGTGCCCCCGGGACGATCGGCCCGGCCGCTGGCTCGCTCCTCTCTCTCTCTCTTTCTTTCTCAGCTCTGCCGGCCTGGCTAATCATTAAAGACCTCGTTGCACATTAAAGAAGGTCACCTCTAGGCTCAGGCCTACAGGCGTGTGGGTCGGCAGCTGTGTAAACATCAGCTCCCGGGAAAGCCTGGCCAGCTGGGAGCGGTCAGGGACCTGCCCGGGAGCAGCTGACTGCCTCACAGTTCTGCGGGTGACGGTGTGGGACCGAACACATTTACACAAACGCGTGTGTGTGCACACGTCCAGCCTTTTAAAGTATTGATGTGACCGTGTACCAGGCACTGGGCCAAGTACCTCACAGATTGTATTATTTTATTGTTTTATTTGAGATGGGGACTCGCTGTGTGGCCCGGGCTGGCCTGGAACTCATGGTGCCCTCCCGCCTCAGCCTCTCGAGGCCGTGGTCGCAGGTGTGCTCCTCGGATTTTCAGTTTGTAGATTAGAACCCTGCTCTAGCCTTTGAGCGCCCCCCGCCCCGCCCCATGAGGTCCCTGAGCGGCTGCCACGCTGGGAGGAGCACCGTGTCCTCGTCCTTGTCCTTGAGGCTGCGGTGGGACCCGTGGCAGGACCAGAGACAGAAGAAGACGTGCTGGCCGAGGGGTGCCGGCCGCCTCAGCCTGCAGCCTCCTCATCCTTCAGTTTCCTTTTTGCCTTTTGGGGGTGCCGGAGACAGAAGCCGCGGCCTCACACCGGGCAGTTGTTTTCCCACTAAGCTGTGGCCCTGGCTGGGCTCCTCCTGCCTCAGCCTCCCCTGCACCTGGCTTGCAGGCGTGTGTGGCCATGCCTGGGGTTGCTGCCACTGGCCCCGTGCTCGCTTTCTGCCCTGTGGGGCTGAGTGGAGGGAGAAGCCTCCGGTTCCCCCAGCTCTGCGCAGTGCGGGGAGACCCCGGGGAGTGGAGGGAGGGCGGGCTGGGACCCAGCCCTGGGGGCACCACATTGATAGTGTGTATGTGTGTGTGTGTGGGGGGTCATCCAGCGCTCTGGGAGGCTGAGGCAGGAGGATTGCCAGTTTGAGCCCCTCCTGGGGAACTTAGCCACTTAGCCAGACCCTGCCTCAAAATGAAAATTAAAAGTGGGCCACGGATGCAGCGTGGTGCGAAGGCCCTGAGTTCAGTGCCCAGTGCTGCAAACCAAGACCCTAACCGAGCTCCAGACACAGTCCCGCTCAGCCGGGGAGGACGGCACGGAGGACGCCCTCGGGCCAGGCTGAGGCAGGAAGAGAGGCTGGAGGAGCCCGGCGCTGGGCTGCGGGGGCTGCTGTGGAGCAGGCTGGGTCGGGGGCTTAACACCGTGCGTGCACCCGCTGCTCGCCAGACGGGCCCCAGGGGAGCTGAGTCCAGGGCTGCGCGGAGGGCTGTGTCCCCGCCCTTTCTCCTGTTTTTATTCTGAAGCCAAACAAAAGAAACGGACTTGGAGAAGCGCAAAAGACAGACAGCAGGCGCAGGGCCCCGGACTGCGCGGGGAGGGACAGCCAGGGTCTTCACGCTCTGCCCCGGCCCGCCTGGGAGCTCAGGGAAAGGCCCCCACCCCCACCCCGGGATCGGGGCTCTGCTGGGCCCTCACCCCACCCCAGAAAGGCCAGGGCGGCGGGCTCGCTCTGCAGCTCAGGTTGGCCTTGAACTTGGCGATCCTCCTGCTTTGGCCTCCTTTCTGCCAAGTCCTTCTGCCATTCACAGGAGTCTCTGGGCCAGGAGGTCCCCTTGTGTGTCAGGGGAGGACACGGCGGCCGCCGTAGTTGGCGCAGTCTTACCTCACCTCACAGGACAAACCGAACAGGAAAAGACGGAGAGTTTCTCGTTCCCTTCTCGGTGCTTAGTATTTTGGGTGTTATGAGCAGTCATAATCTCTCTCTCTCTCTCTTTCTTTCTTTTTTTCTTGGTACTGGTGGTTGAAACCACAGTCTCAGCCTTTTTAAATTTTTATGTTTTTTAAACTGTTGCACAGGGTCTCATTAGGTTGCTAAGTTGCCCAGGCTAAGCTTGAACTTGCAATCCTCCTGCCTCAGCCTCCCAGAGTGCCAGGGTAACAGGTGCACACCACCACCACACCTGGCTTAGTTTTTTACTTTCTTAATGTAGAATTTCTGGAAATGCTTTCCCTGTGTTTTTGCATATGCTTGGGCTGTTTTCCTTTTTCTAACAGCTGAGTTCAAAGTAGAAGACATGTAAACGAAGCCCAGCCCTGCTGTGTAGACAGAGAGCGCAGGGTGGCGTGGTGAGGACGGGACTGCAGTGTCCGCCGTGTCCGTCCAGGTGTCAAAGGCAAACGGGCCTGCAGGGGCACTCAGCCTGAATGCTTTTGTTTTGTTTGTTTGTTTGTTTGAGAAAGGGTCTCACTGTGTAGTTCAGGCTGACCCCGAATCACAGAAATCCTCCTGCCTCAGCCTCCCGAGTGCTGGGATTATGGGTGTGCACTCCCACGCCCGGCCCCAGCTCCCAGTTTTACGTCCCATTTCACACTAAGCTCACCCAAGGCCCCGAGAGCTTGTGAAAGCAGGAGGTGGCAGCCAGTAGATAGGAGGCGACATGGGCGATTGGGCCACAGCCGGCTGGGCCGAGAAGCTGCCTCTCCCACGGGGTTCCTGTGCCGCAGAGGGGTGCGAGAGCCCAAGTGGGGAGCTCAGCGAGGTCCCAGGTGGCCCTGGCGTCTGAGGCATGGAAGCCTGGAACCTCTTTGAGGTCCTGGGGTCACCAGCGAACCGTCGCCCTGCCCCTCCTCCTTTCAGGCTGTGCCTTTTTCTCTGTATTTATTTATAAGGGTTTTTTTTGGTACTGGGGATTGAACTCACAACCTCGAGCCTGCCAGGCAGGCGCTTAAGCCACTGAGCTAAATCCCTGGCCCTTATTTATTGGCTTTTTGAGACAGAGTCTCACTAAGTAGCACAAGATGGCCGAGAACTAGGACTGGTGGAGATCCTCCTGCCTCAGCCTCCCGAGTGCTGGCTGACAGGCGTGCCTGCCACGTCCTACTGGCTCACACACTTGCAGAGCGCGTGGCACATGCGTGTGCACACAGCCCCCGACCTTCGTGTCTCGGCCTCACCTGCCCTGCCCTCTCCCCGCAGTGTCTGGCAAGCGCCCATTCACCGACAGCAACCTCCTCTACCAGTTCCGGACCAACTTCCGCCGGCGTCGGCGGCTGATGGAGCTGCTCAGCGAGCCGTCCCCGGGCGCCCCCGACACGCACGACAGCCCCTTCTGCCCGCGCAGGCAGAGCCACGACGCCCGCAAGGCCACCAGCTTCATGTCGGGTACGCGGCAGGCCCTTGGGTCCCGTGGGCGCGGGGTGCGTCACCGGAACAGTGGTAGAGCAGGTCGCCGGCCTGGATCGCAGCTGCTCAAGAGGCTGAGGCAGGAGGGTCCAACCCAGCAGGGGGACCGGGTCCTGTGTGGGAGTGGAAGGGAAATCGTTCCCGGAGCCAGGCCCAGCCCCCGACCAGGAGGGAGGCAGAAGGAGCTAAGGGGAGGGGCGGGGAGGCCCAGGCTGCGTCTGTCCCCAGGGCCACACAGACTGGCGCAGAGGGCGGGGGCGGGGGGCCAGGAGACGAGGGCCAGGAAGGGGCGCCTGGTCGTCTCGGGGACAGCAGGAGCTGGGGACAGCACGAGTCCCCATGGCAGGGCAGGTCGGCGTGTGCGGGTCACTCAGCAGTGACCAGCAACCAGCAGGCGGCGTCTTCGTTTCTTGAGACAGGGTCTCACTCTATAGCTCAGGCAGGACTTGGACTTGTAGTCCTCCTGCCTCAGCCTCCTGACTGCCAGGGTGCTGCGTGGAAGGTTTGGGGGGTTGTGAATTGGCCTCACGATTGCATGCACATGGTCGGGTCCTCTAGCTGCAGTTGCCCTGCCAGAGGTCAGGCAGGGCTGCCGCTCGTGATCCTCCTGCCTCAGCCTCCGGGGCCTGCTGACCTGTGTGCCCCCGCAGTGAGCCCCAGCAAGGAGATCAAGGCGGTGTCTGTGGGGCGCAGGAGCAGCCTGAGCAGCAGTGGCAGCAGCGGCTACTTCAGCAGCAGCCCGACCCTGGGCAGCAGCCCCCCAGTGCTGTGCAACCCCAAGTCCGGTGAGTGCAGGCGGGAGGCTGAGGCAGGCTGGGTCCCACTGACGGTGGGGAGGCAGGGGAGGGGGACTGAGGGGACCCCGGGGTCCCCAGCTGGGGCAGCTGTGGAGCGGCCGAGTGTGCCCATCACTGTGCACTGGGCAGCCCTAGAGGAGGCCCATCCCAGCACTTAGGAGGCTGAGGCAGGAGGATCACCAAGTTCCAGGCAAGCCTGGACCACTTAGCAAGACTCAAAGAAACCAAAAATAATAGCAGAAAAAAATTGCACAATGTAATACTAATGGCAATAAAGCACACAGTACATGTAACGTGCCGGAGTCGTCCGCAGACCACCTCTCTGCCCAGTCCGTGGGAAGACTGCTCCCTGTGAAACTGGCCTCAACCCTCATCGATCCTCCTGCCTCAGCCTCCTGGGTGCTGGGATGAGAGGCGTGCACCATCGTACCTGGTGCCGGTCTGACTTTTCTAAGCGTGCTTCCTCGTGTGTGAAGTGGACGGCAGAAGCAGCGGGGGCACTGACCCTGGGGTGGTTACACGCAGGCCATGCCAGCCTTGTGCACGGCCCCCGCCAGTGCCAGAGTCCCAGGCGTGCAGGGTGCGGCCCAATGTGCAGGCCTGGGCGGGGGCACCCAGAAAAGGGCCGCCACCCTGGAGCTCTGGTCTCTTCAGCCCCTGAGGTGTGGGAATACGTGTCAAGGTCCAGTGGACAGAAACGCAGAATTAGGAAACTCCTCTTCACCCTGTGCTGCCCTTCCCTTTTTAAGACTGCTCTGTATTTCCTTAAGCCGTGCGTGGTGGCACACACTTGTTATCCCAGCTCTAGGGAGGCTGAAGCAGGAGGATTGCCCCGAGTTCCAGGCCAGCCTGAACTACACAGCGAGACCCTGTCTCCAAAAACCGCTACCGGATGTGTTTTCTCATTCTCCCCGTAGCTGTGATCCGGGGTCGGGTGTTTGCCGCTGTGTTCTCTGCGGCCACCGGCAGGGGGCGGGGGTCTCTGACTGTGTCTGTCCCCAGTGCTGAAGAGGCCGGTCACCTCGGAGGAGCTGCTGAGCCCTGGGGCGCCCTACACCAGGAAGACGTTCACGGTAGGCCGGGCCCGGTGGGGTCCGGGGGTCTGAGGGGGGCGGGCAGAGCCGGGGATGGGGCCTGGCCTGGTTGGTTTCCAGACAGCCTGGGTCGGCCTTGACCCGAGCTGCGGAGTGAGACCTTGAGTCCGAAAACCAGCAATGGGCCCATGAGTAAATAAAACCGACTCGCAGAGAGCCGGGCCGTGTCGGGGCCGTGCCCCTGGGCTGCCCATGGCGGACTCTGGGAGGAGGCGGCGCTGGTGCTGAATGACTTCTGTGTCAGGGTCCGCTTGTGAGCTGAGACTTCTGGTTCTTTCTCACTTTATTTTCTTGCTCCAGAAAATTGTGTTTCAGGAGAGCTAAGGCTTCCTGCTTCCCACTGTTAGCTGCTCACTTTGTTGTTCCAGACCTCGAGACTCAGCCAGATCCGAAGTGGATCCTCTGAGCCGAGTGTCGTGGCACTGGCCTGGCATCCAGGTGCTGGGGAGGCTGAGGCAGGAGAATTGCTATGAGTTCAAGGCCAGCCCGGAATGGCTAGGGAGACCCTGTCTCAAAATAACACGTGTCATTTGGACCCAGAGGAAAAGAAGGAACTCGGGGGAGAAATCGGGTCTGGAGACAGATTGCAGCCACACAAGTCACAGCTCCTCAGTCTGACCCTGAGTCCCGCGTGGGCCCCAGGATGGAGCAGGGTGCCCCGGCTGCTGCTGACTGTGCTTTCCTGCAGATTGTGGGAGACGCGGTGGGCTGGGGCTTCGTGGTGCGAGGAAGTAAGCCGTGCCACATCCAGGCCGTGGACCCCAGCGGGCCTGCAGCCGCCGCGGGAATGAAGGTACGCGGCTCCCGCCCTTCCCAGTCCTCTCTCGGGTCCTTGGGCTCCATTGGCCAGGGTTTGTGAGATGCAAACCCTCTCATTGGTTCCCTTTCTATTTGTTTGTTTGCTTTTTGGGACAGGGACTCACTATGTAGCCCAGGCTGGCCTTGAACTCAAGGTGATCCTCCTGCCTCAGCCTCCTGAGGGTTGGCATTACAGGCATGGCCCACGGCGCCCGGCAGAAAGCCTTCCATCCTGCATGACCTTTCGTGTCCTGCAGAAAGAACTGAATTCTGTCCCCAGCACTTGGTTCACCTGGGTCTCCTCACAGAGAAGCAGATCCAGATCTCTCTCCGGACGCCGGGCAGCCCCTCCTGCCCGGTCCCCTCGCGCCCTGGTCGGCGCTGGGCTCCCAGGAGGGACGCCCGGGCTCTCCAAAGAGACTGTAGGAGAAACAGAATCCTGCGCAAAACACTGCCCTGGGCTCTGCTCCCTGCGCCGTCCCGGAGGGTTCGGGAGCCCTGGCTTCTCCTTTTGTTTCCCGGTGGGACGAACGGATGGGTGCGGGCTTCTGAGCCCCTTTTCTCTGCCCGCTTCTTGCTGTGTGTGTTTCTGTAGAAGCAGGGTTGTCTGAGTCGACACAAGGAACTAGGGACCATGAAAGCCTTTTGCTGCCTCCCCTCTATTTTGGGGTGTTTTGTTTTGTTTTGTTTTGTCGAGATAGGGTCTCACTCTGTAGCCCAGGGTATCCTTGAACTCATGGTGATCTTCCTGCCTCAGCTTCCTGAGTGCTAGATTATAGGCATGTGCTGCCATGTCTGGGTTTTTTTTTTTTTTTTAACATGGGGCCTCTCTGTGGAGCCCAGGCTGGGCTCAAACACAAGGTGACCCTCCTGCCTCAGCCTCCAGAACTGGATCACAGGTGTGCCCCGCTGTGCCATCTAAACTGGTTAACTTTGCTTCCCCGTGCCAAAGACAGCGGGCGTGTGTGCACCTTGCCGTCTTCTTGAGGGCAGAGGGGAGACGGCCCAGCCATGGCCCTGACTTCGATCCACCGCTTATCAGCCTCTCTGCCCAAGGTCCTCGTGGGCTAAAACAGCTGCTCAAAGTCGGGCTGGGAGGCGTGGGGCTGTGATCGCGGCACCCAGGAAGCTGAGGCAGGAGAAGCACCACGAGGGCAAGTCTGTCCTGGGCTACCCTGTGAGCCCTTGTGCCAGAAAAACCAGAACAAAACAAAGACAGCACTTCCGGCTGTTCCCAGCCCTGAGGGCCGCTCTGGGTGCGGGGCCTGAAAGCTGTGCTTTGTTCCGGCTCACACAGGCAAGAACACAGAGCGCATGGGGCGGGCTTGCCCAGCCCTCTGGGCACCCGGGGCACCCACCGTGCCCTGCGCCCGGGCTCAGTCGGGCTGCCCGGCGTGGTCCCCGCTGCTGGCTGAGCGCTCGGGGTGGGCGTGGCGTGGGCCCCGAGGACAGAGCCGCCTTTGTCGCAGCCCGGTGAGCCCAGCTGTGCGGGCCTCGGCTGCTCTGTTCTGGGCGCTGCCTTGCACGCTGGCGACCAGCGTCTGTCCCTGCGTCCCTGCGTCCCTGCGTCCCTCCGTCCCTCCGTCCGTTCTCTTTGGTTTTTGAGAATGGGTCCCTCGATCTCACCCTGTGTCCCAGGTTGGCGCTGAACTCTTAGCTTCCCCGAGTTAGGGAGGCGGCAATCGTGGTGTCGGGGAGAGAATCGCGGAGGAGTTTGCTGCCTGAAGGGTTCGCGCTGCTTTAGCTTCTGACGTCAACGGTGCAGTGTGGGAGCCGGCCGGGCGGAAGCCGCTTCCAGTGACTCAGCCTGGTCCACAGCAGGGGAGGGGGGCCTCTGCTTCTTCTGTCTTTTCTTAACTTTTTTATTGGAGACAGGATCTTGCTGTGTGGTCCAGGTCGACTTTCAACTCACTAGGTAGCCCAGGCTGGCCTTACACTCAAGGCCATGCTCCTGCCTCAGCCTCCACCACCCCCTGCCGGGAGCAGTCAGTTTTCGTTGCATCTTTGCGGGGCGCCGTGCTGCCTGCTCAGTGTGTAGCATCTCCTGTCCGAGTGTGGCCACGTCCTGGTCCCCGGCGGCCTCCGGCAGAGGAGCGGAACGGTGCTTGGTTGGATCTGCCCCACCCAAAGGGTTCGCCTGGTTCCTGGCCCTTTCGCTCCACCCCCAGCACTGTCGTGTGCACGCACACACACGCACATGCTCACGCACACGCACACGCTCACGCACACACGCACGTGTTTTGTTCTCGGACCCTATCGGAGCACCACTGCTCTGCAGGAGGAATCAGAGGAGCGTGGGAGCCGGTGACTCATCCTGGGGGATTAGATGATGTCACTGCACCCCAGCCATGGTCCCCACGGGTGCGATCCTGCAGAAAACGCCTGCTGTTTGTGAAGACAAAGCTATCGTACCATCAGTTGTCTGATGACCAACCTTTGTGTGCTACATCTTGGTTAGTAACCAATCATGTAAAATCGTCAGTAGACTTTTTTATTTTTAGCATCACCTAGGGAAAAAGTATCAGCATCTTGGGTGTTAAACAGTCAATAGTAAAAATTTAAGTCCAAACAGATAATTGGGTGCAAGGTTCTTATGGAGAAAAGAATTCGGGATCTGGGAATAAGGCAACCTTGTGGCACCTTCTGGGAGCTGACATACAATGAGAATGTGTCGCCTGCTGTTGAGACCCCCCTCCATCACAGGATATCACGGTGGAACTTCCCATGTCCGTGGAGGAGGTGTTATGGCGGAACTTCCTGTGTCCGCAGAGGAAGCCAGAGTGGATGGGGTGTAGGGAGAATTGGCCTCAGGTGATGAATTCCTTCTCTGTAGTGGTAGAAAATGCCACAGAATCTTTGGTTATAATGCGCATATGCTGCTTTCCAGCAGCTGAACACTTGCTACAGCTTTGGGAAAGCACCAAAGAGTAGAGTGTCCTTCGAGCGAGCAGGCCGCAGGAGTGTTCCCGTAGCAACCAGGAGCCGCCTGTGGGAAAGCAATGTGACCTTCAGCCTGAGTCTCGGGGCCTCTGTGGGCCTGATCCACATCTACAGAGCGAATCCCCAGGAAGACGAGGTTTCCTCCCAACTTCGTGACCTGAGCTGGGCCTCTCCATCCCGTCCCCGCCTTTTCGGCACAGCACAGTGCCCTGTGACTGCTTCCAGCAGGGCGTGGTGGTGCACGCCTGTCACCCCAGCACTCAGGAGGCTGAGGCAGGAGGATGACCGTGAGTTCAAGGCCAGCCTGGACTGCATAGCAAGATCCTGTCTGAAAAAACCAAAAACAGAAAGTAAGCAAGCAAGCAAGCCGTGAGCACCCGAAGCTTCGGCTGTCTCCTGCTGAGAACGGTGCTGTGTTCTCTGCTCCACATCGGACCGCAGTGAGGACTCGGCTGCTTCTGTTTATTTTTGTGTCTTCCTGATGGGCTGACTCTTTGACCACTGTGGAATTCACCTCTTATTGTGGGGAGAATACCTGGCTCCCGAGACCTAAAGGAGGAGAGGATTATTTTACCTTATAGTTCCCGAGGGCTTAGTTCGTGGTTGAGTGTGGGGACACCTGTGCCCCTGAGCCTCCTGCCCCCGGCTGCTGTGCCCGTGTGGACCTGCGGCTGTGGCCGGGTCGTGGCCTGGTGCGTGGCCCGGACGCCGGTGTCCTCCCCTAACTCCACTCCGATGTCAGAGCCATAACCAGGAGCGAGATGGTCTGGGAGGCAGTGTGGTCAGGGCGGATCCCGTAGGAGCGGGGTCGGGGCCCTTGTGAGAGGGGCCCGAGAGCCACCCCTGCACCCCTTCCTTCTGTGACACCGTCCCGTGGAAGCGGCCCTCACTCGACACTGTAGGGCTCGTGATCTCAGACCTCTCAACCTCAAGAAACGAGAAAAACAGCAACAACAACAAACCCAAAAGATGCAGGCGTGGTGGTGCACACCTGTAATCCCCGCACTCGGGAGGCTGAGGCAGGAGGATCGCCACATGTTCAAGGCCAGCCTGGGCTCCCCAGTGAGACCCTGGCTCAGAAGTACGTGAATAAGTGAAGAAGATGGGAGCAGCGAGTCCGCACCCTCAGAGCTGCCCCGCCGGGGGACAGTGTTTACTGCGGCAGCCCAGCCGGACCCAGCGGGGGTGGTGGCCAGGCCTGCACAGCGTGTGTGGGAGAGGAGACAGCGCCGTCCCCGGCGGGAGCCTGCACCCTTCTTGCCCTTGTGGCCCCGGGAAACGCCCTGGGACTTGGAGCCAGGTGAACAGGGACGGGCGCCCTCGGGGTGTAACGCTTCTTTCTGGTTCTGGATTTCAGCGGCTTTGGGTTCCTCCATCGCGGTCTGGCTGGGCTCTGCTGACCCTTGGTCGGCTCCGCTTCCCGGTGTCCTGGCTGGCAGAGGCCATGGCCATGGGTCAGCTTTGCCGTGGAACAGGGCAGTGGCAGGATTTGTTCTCGGTGCCGTGCTTTGGGCAAGGCACCTGTCGTCGCTGGTCCTGGCTGTTCCCTTAGCCTCACACATGGCTCTCCTTGGTAGATTTGATGTCTAAAAGAGCAACTTTTGGTTGTAAAAACACAATGGGCTTCAGGCAAGGGAAGCTTTTATTTATTTATGTTTGGTACTGGGGATCGAACTGGCAACCGCGCACCTACCCGGCAGGCGCTTATGCCACTGAGCTAAATTGCCGGCAAGGGAGGCTCTTAATAAACACCAAAGTCACAGTGTGGTCCTTGACATTCGTCCTCGAGCCAAGGATCACTGAAGCCACACTGCCAAGTTCTAACACCCTGCTCACCCCAAGAAGGCTTCCTCGTGGATTGGTGCCCTTCTGGGAATGTGAGGGATTTAAGGGGAGATGGGGCTGCTGGCAAGGACTTGGGGAGCAGGGTCCTGTCGGTGGTCTCCGGGACCCCTCCGAGCATTCTGCTGGGTGGAGCATTGTCTCCCTGGCTTCCAGCCTGGCCGCTGGCTTCTGCTTTCTGAATGGTCGAAGTGGGCAGACTTCCCCACTCTCTTGGCCTCATTATTTTCTGCGTCTGTTTATGTCTGTCCGTTTTGTTTTGTTTCGCTTTGCTTTGTTGAGACAGGGTCTTGCCATGCAGACAGACCAGGCTGTCCTCAAACTCCTGGCAATCCTCCTGCCTCAGCTTCCTGAGTGCTGGGATGCCACCTTTTTATGTCTGCCTTCTTTCTTCTTTTGATTCTGCCTTTAACGTTTTCCCTCTCTCTCTAACTAAACATTTTCCACGATCTTCCGAGCCATTCTGTTCAGTGCTTTCTCGTTCAGCGATAGGAAGGACCACAGGGAGACCCCAGCCAGTGTCACTGCGCACAGCCAGGCTGGCATAGGGGGAGGAAGCGGAGGCGGGAGATGTGGCTGACTCGGCCTCCTCATGGGACGTGCTGGGTGCCACCTGAGTTTCAGTCGCCTGTCACCCTGAGTCACCGAGGTCCTGCCTGTCCCTTTTCTAGGAACAGGAACGTGAGGTAACTGCGGCCCGGGGCTGGGGTCCGAACCCGAGTGCTCCCCAGGGGACTCCTGTATGGAAGGTGTTGAGGTCAGGAGGTGCTGTCTGCACCATGGCCGAGTCCCCAGGTCCTAAGTGGTTAAGCCCCTGAGGTGCGGCTGTTGGGAGGGCCCCGGAGGGGAAGCGGGTCCCTGGGCTGAGGCGGGCGGCTCCTCCTCCCCGCCGCCGTCCGCCATGATGTTTCTGCTCTCTGTGGGCAGAGGCCAGGGACTGACACCTCAAAACCATGAGCCTCAGCCAGGCTTTCCTCCGGGGTTTGGTCACAGCAGCAAAAAGCTAATGTGCAACCTAATCTTCAGCAATGGGTACAATAAATGTGATTACGAGCAGGAGGACAGTGTTATAGCCCAGCTGCAGGAGGAGGAGGAGGAGATTAGATCCCTAAGTGGCCGCCTGTTCTGAGAAGCAGTTTCCATGGCTGGCACATCTCGTGGTTACCGGGATCGTGTGTATACCGTGGGGCATACATTGAAAGTGTGTCCTGACCGAATCCGCCACCCAGTAACACCTGCGGTGCTGGGCCATTTGGTCTGTTTTTAGCACCAGGAGCACAGCAGTTGCTGCGGCTGAGATGACGTCTTCCCAACAGGCTGACTCTAAAAATAAAACTGGGGTGTCAGTCCCCTGTTGTGAAGGTTTTTTTTTTGTCTAAGGAAAATGTTTGAAATGAGTGTCTAAATTTATGTATTTTCACGATGTTCAGTGACAGGAAACAACCAAGCTGGGCATGGTGTTACACACCTGTAATCCCAGCACTCTGGAGCCCGAGGCAGGAGGATGGCCGGGAGTTTGAGGCCGGCCTGGGCTACAGAGTGAGACCCTATATTTTAAAAATAAATAAATAAATAAATAAATAAATGCCCTAGTTTAAGTTAATACATTCTGAGCTGCAATTTAAACCCAATTTGTGGGACACTGTTATAAGTGTTTTTGCTGGGTGTGATGGTGCACACCTGTCATCCCAGCAGTAGGGAGGCTGAGGCAGGAGGATTGCTGTGAGGTCAAGGCAAACCTGGGCTATGTTGAGTTCAAGACCAGCCTGGACTAAACTGCAAGACCCTGTCTGTAGAGCAGAACAGAACAGAACAGAATGGGTGCTTTTGCTGTTTTGTCTTCCAGATGAAGTGTGGTTTTCTGGAAGTGACTGAATTTGAGCTGGAAGCTGCGTTTGGCTGGATATTTTGAGAATGGAGTTACCGGTCAGGCGAGGGTGGTGCATGCCTGTAATCCTAATCCCAGCAGTAAGGGGGCGGGAGCAGGCGAGAGGACCACGGTTCAAGGCCAGCTGGGGCAATTTAGAAAGACTCTGGCACAAAATAAAAATAAAAGGGCGAGGAAGTAGAAAAAACCAAACAGCCGGGCATGGTGGCGCACGCCTGTCATCCTAGCACTGGGGAGGATGAGGCAGGCGAATCACGGTGAGTTCCAGGCCAGCCTGAGCTATGCAGCGAGACCTTGCCTTACAACAAAACAAAATCAAACGACCGAACAGAACAGATGCCCTGGTACGTGCGTGCGTGGTGCCCGTGCCTGCGTGGTGCCCGTGCCTGCGTGGTGCCCGTGCCTGCGTGGTGCCCGTGCGTGCGTGGTGCGTGCGTGCGTGGTGACCATGCGTGCGTGGTGCCCGTGCCTGCGTGGTGCCCGTGCGCTGCCCTCAGTGCCGCCCCGTCCCCGCAGGTGTGCCAGTTCGTGGTGTCGGTGAACGGGCTCAACGTGCTGCACGTGGACTACCGCACCGTGAGCAACCTGATCCTCACGGGCCCGCGCACCATCGTCATGGAGGTCATGGAGGAGCTGGAGGGCTGAGCCTCGGGCCGGGGACCGGACGGCCGCGCCGTGGGGCTCACAGTGCCGGGCTCCCCTCTCGCTCCTGCGTCTGCGGTTGCGCGTCCTACACTGTGCGAGTGAGGAAGAGTCGGCTAACACTCTTAAAAACATAGAAAAATAAATGAGCCAGGCGTGGTGATACACGCCTGGCAGTGCTCGGGAGGCTGAGGCAGGGGGGTCTTGGAGGGTTCAAGGTCAGGCTGAGCTACACAGTGAGACCCTGTCTCTAAAATAAATAAAATGAAAGAAAGAGATGAAAAGTCAGCGTAGAAAACATTTGGGAAGCAATTTTTTTACAGGACAGCGTTGCCTTGCTACATTTCTATTTTTCCTGCTGATTCATTGTTGGTTTTTTAAAATCTTGGTTTGCAGAAAGTTGAAATAGCACCACGCTAAAGTCCCCTCTTAGGAATCGCTGGAGTAGGTGTCGTGACCTTAAATTGTACTTTCAGGCTGGGTGCACTTAGAGGCCAAGCTACTGGGGAGGCTGAGGCAGGAGGGTTGCTTGAGCTCAGAGGTTCAAAGCCAGGCTGGACCATGTATAGAGTCCCCATCTCAGAAGAAGAAAGTAGTTGTGCTTGCATAACAGTGAGGGAACCATGTAGCAGAGTCTACTTTTTACCGAGCTTTAAAAGGAAAGCGACACGGACCCGCCCAGGCCTGTTAACCAGCGTTTCTGTACAGCGTCTGATCTCAGCTGCTCGGGCACCTCCGGAGAAGGACTCTAGGCATCAGCTGTGAACTCCAGGGGCTCAGAGCTGGTGCGAGGAAAACCCAGCAGCCGCCCGGTCCCCTGTGGTGGGTGGCAGGAGAATCTGGTGCTCGGAGGTCGCAGGAATTCCTCGCTGTGCCGAATTCAGGCGGCAGGGACACTGGGTCCTCGCTCACCGCAGGCGCTCTGGACGGCACCGTTGCTCTCCGTGCACTCACGAAATAGAGCACGTATGCTGCTCCTCTGTCCCTTCTTTGTGAGAGGCCACCACAAAGTATCGGGCCAGGCGTGGTGGCTGTCATTCCAGCTCCTGGGAGGCTGAGGCAGGAGGATCGCTGTGAGGTCAGTGCCAGCCTGGGCTACTGGTGAGACCCTGTCTCAGAAGCAAGGCAGGCAGGGAGGGAGGGAGAGAGGAGACAGCAGGGGGGGTGCTGGTGGCGGGGGAGGGCCGTGCCGGGGTGACACCTCTGCCTCTGGTCACCTCGCGTTGGCACCGGCCTGGGCCTTGCACCTCCGGTACCCGACCTCCTCCACACTCATCTGAACCCCCAAGGCAGGGGAGGATGCGGCATCCCAGCAGGATCAAAGCTGTGCTCCGGTCCAGCTGGAACCCAAGCCCAGGTCCCTGGCTTGCTCTGTGCCCCCGGGCTACACGTGAACTTCAAGTCATTTGTCCTGGAATCCCTGACCTCCTCGTCCTGCAGAGGAGATGGCCTGGGACAGAGGAGGCCACACAGCTGGCGAGGAGGAGAGGCTTCCCAGGCTGGAAGACATGTTTGTAACGTCGTTTTTCAATTTTTTGTTTTTGAGATCCTCCTGCCTCAGCCTCCCGGTTGCATGTGCTGCCACGCCTGGCTTATAAAATCTTTTAGAAGTGAGTCCTGGATGTTTTCTGTCTCAGGTCTTTGTTCACTGAGCCGAGACGGGTGCCCTGCAGAAAGTCCGGGTCTTGTCTCTGCTCACCCCCAGCCCTAACCTCGTCTCCAGCGTGGGGACAGTGGTTCCCCTCTAGGCTCTCGGACACTGCACGTGGCCCCTTCTCTTTCTCTCATTTCCTGGTGGTGATGTCCCCTGCTGAGGCCCCAGTGCAGGGAGGCCACTGTGCAGCCCGGAGCCACAGTGGCCCTTCCCCTGGACGCGTGGTCACCTCGGCCTGCCCGGGTGCTCAGGGCCACTTGGCAGTGACCTGGCTCCTGGACTGTAACCCTGAGGCCCAAGGACAGCCCAGCCTGTCGGGGAGCTTGGCCTAGAAAGTTCTAGAGCAATGGTGCCTACCAGCCGAGTGGAGCACGGCTCACTCCTGTCCTCGGATGAATGAGGAAACTGAGGCAGGGCCCCGGAGCTCATGGGATAAAAGCATGGGCTGAGCACAGTCTCCAGCCTTCCCGCTTGCAGGGTGGGCGGTTCCAGGAGTCAGGAGGGCGCGTGGGGCCACAGGGAGTGGGCTCCCGGGATCCCGGCTTGAGGTGCTAAGTCGTAGAAATGTTCAGCGTGATAACTGCGAGCTGTCCTCTTTACAATCTAGAAGCTTTCATTTCTTTTTTCTTTCTTTTCTTTCTTTTAGACAGGGGCTCGGTGTGTGGTCCAAGCTGGCCTCAGACTCCACAATCCTCCTGCCTCAGCCTCCTGAGTGCTGGGACAACAGGTACACCTGTGCCTGGCTCCATTTCTAAATGCAGCACCAGAAATTATCCTGACAGTGAGCGGTGTCCCTGAGATGTTCAGTTCCTGTGTGTGGTCCTCGGAGAGTGCGTCTGTACTCGGCCAGGGCCTCTGAATCCCTGATGCATTTTTCTTTGCTCCCTTAAGCGCACCTTTGATTTTTCAGGTGTTCGTGTGACTTGTGTGTTCATGTGTTCATGATAGAAATTAATCTTTGTTTCTGCCTTAGCAGAAATTTGAAAGCCATGCTCCATTATAAAGAGAAAAATTATGAACCGGGCGTGGTGGCGCACACCTTTAATCCCAGCACTCAGGAGGCTGAGGTAGGCGGAGCGTTGTGAGTTCGAGGCCGGCTTGGGCTACATGAGCACAATGCTGGCCTGAGCTACATAGTGCGACACTGCCTCAAAAAACTAGGGCTGGGAGTTTGGCTCAGTGGCTTAAGTGCCTGTCTGGCAGGCAGGAGGCTGTGAGTTTGATCCTTGGTGCCGCAAAACAAAAAAAAAGGGAAAAATGATGGTTTTCTTATTAATCTCCATTAAATCTTTGTGTCAGTTAATAAGGAGACCAGTGGAGAAGCGGTGACAGTGTGACCCGGCAGCCCGTCTGGGGGCAGAGGTGCCAGCTTCCCACCATCGCGTGAAAGGTGACTTGTGGGGCATGGTGTGTATATACCTGTCAGCTCCACACTCGGGAGGCTGAGGCAGGAGGATCTCTAGAGGGCAAGGCCAGCCTGGGCTACATGATGAGACCCTGTCTCAAAAAGAAAAAAAAAAAAAGAGTCAGATATAGTATCAAAATAACCTAATCTTAAGATCGATTTTTAAACTCTTGATTTTGACTGTCCTTTCCTGTTGAGTGTTAATCCTGTTTTATTTTGATTATGAATGATCAGAGTCACTGTAGAACATTTCAGTTTTGCTGATTGGTTGAAATTCATTGCTGTGATGACTGGTTTTCACCACTGAGGGCAGAATTTCAGGTTTAATGTGTTTTTCTTAAAGACCAAAGGGACAGCTGTGCCGAATGCCAAAATGAAGTTCACTGTCAAAGAGATAGCACACAGAATTGTTAAATGAATTAATAAATGTACTTAATATATATTTTAAAATTAACTTGAAATTTATTTGCTATGTTAATTAAAAATTACAATACTGAAAATTATTCTTTGAAAACATGAATATACTTCAAGAAATAAATGTTGCTTTTTTGATTTGTGGGGTTTTTGTTTTTGTTATTGTTGTTTTTATTGTTTTTGCTTGTTTTAATTCTTGACACAGTCTTGCTACATGGTTCAAGCTAACCTTGTACAAACTCTGTAGCCCATGCTGGCCTCGAACTCTCAGAGATCCTCCTGCCCCAGCCTCCTGATTCTTGGTAACAGGCATGCACCCTACACCTGGCTTCTTGTGCTTTCCTCCCGTGAGTCAGAAGTCACGAAGAATGACTTTGCGTTCATCCAGAAAGGCGGGCAGGTCAGGGGCTCTTGAGAGCTGTGCCCTAGCTGTGTTACTGACTCTTGAAGAGTTCTGCTGGGAGAGAAGGTGACTGAGAGACACGCGGCATTACCGGTGCAGAGCAGAGCACATACTGTTTTAAGAAGCTCAGTGGTTTGCGCACTTGGGTCCTCGCAGCGCCCCGCCTCCTGGTGCACACAGCGGCCCTTCGCGCCTGGCGTGACCGTGGGCCAGGACCCAGCTGTGCGAACCTCACGCCGTCCTGACCTCTCACCGAGATGCCCCGCGCTCCGACTGGAAGAGGGGGTGTAGCAGAGGGCAAGCCTTTCACTGGGTACATAGGAAGTGTGTAGTGAGTGGGGCGTGCCTGTCACCCCAGCACTCTGGAGGCTGAGGCAGGAGGATCGTGGCAACAGCAAGACCAGCCTGGGCTACACGATGAGTGCAAGGCCAGCCTGACCCACAGACTGGAACCACAGGCCTCGGAGGGAGGAGCCACCTGGAGGAAAGGACGGGCACAGTGTCTGGGCAGGACCTCGAGGGGCTCTGTCTCCATCAGAGGGGAGGGGGAAGAGCAAGCGCAATGTCTGCTTTCAGGTCCCCAGACGGAGCGAGGGCTCACAGATGAGCCGGGCACCGGCCGCGGCCGGGACCTGGGGAAGCCAAGCATCGTCCCTCCGGGAGGACGAGTCCAGCCGCGTGCTGACAGCGGAGGCAGCCGGGCTGTCCCCGGGACTGTCCCACCCGGGCGGCACTTCTGACACTTTTCCAGCCTCAAGGTGCGCGGCCAGTGCGGGTGAATCAGGGTGACGCCGAAGCAGCCTCTCCCACACTGGTGCTGGGGTGGAACCGGGGTGCTGCGCCGCCTCCCCAACCTTCTTACTTCATTGTGAGATAGTTTTGCTAAGTAGCTTTGGCTGACTTGGAGCTTGTAACTCTCCCGCCTCAGCCTCCTGAGTAGCTGAGATCACAGACACCACCACCCCTGGCTCACCAAGGGCTTTGGCAGAGCGGGGACAGTGCGGGGCGTGCTGGGGCATCAGAGCGACCAGGCAAACCCCAGGAGGAGTGGGGTGCATGGTGAGGCCGGTGGCTGAAGACGGGGGCCAGAAGCTGTGTGAGCCCTGAAATCACACCAGGACCAGGGCTCAAGTGGAGGCCGAGTCAGGGAGGTCTCGGGGCACCCAGCTTGGTAAACTTAGGCCAAAGGGTGCACAGCCTGGGAACCTCAGAGATTGCCGGGCAGACACAGGTGCAGAGCTTTTGATAAAATTGTTTTCATTTTCATTGATTTTTAATTTTTTCTCAGTGCATGTGTGCGATACACAGACGCACTTACTGCGGGGGTGAGGGGGTGCAGGCCCCTGCAGCTTGGGCTGCTTACTCCCCTCCCCGCACCCCGCCTCTCTCCCACCCCCACGTCTGTCCCCTCGCTTCCTGTCCTTCATCTGTGATTTTGCTCTTGTATACACTTTGGTATACACTTTGGTATACACTTTGGTATACACTTTGGTATATACTTTGTATATACTTTGGATTTCTCAGCCCAGGGAAGCTGTGCGCTGCTGAAGCTCGAGTATCTGATTTATTTCACTTAACACGACACGGTCTCCGGGTGCGGCCCTTTTTCTACACGACTCTGTCCATCCTTCTTTATGGCATAGTAGTACTCCATGGAGCGGAAGTACTGCATGTCTCTATCCATCCCTCTGCTGACCCTGGCGGCCGCTTCCCAGAGTGAGTGGGAGTGGGCTGTGCTGCCACAGGCACGGGTATGCATGGACACAAAGCGATGGACAGCCCCATGTCATCTGTTTAAATAGATACAGCGAGTAACCCCTGCACCCCGCCGAATGTATGCGGAGCAGGGACTCGGGCGGCGGCGGGCGGGGCTGTGGTCAGCCATAGGGGCTGTGGTCAGCCATAGGATGCCCCAAAAGCCCAAGTCCATGTGGCGTCTGCAGTCAAAGCAGAGCGAGGCTGTGGCCCAGGACCTGCAGCCCGGGCTCAGGGAGCTTCTGGACGCCGGCGTGATCACTGCCTGAGGGACCCGAGTCCACTCCTGGGGTCCGGCTCAGCTGTCCCTGGGCTCAGGTTGTGGCGTCTGACACGATGTGCTGTCTGTAGCTGGGTAGGGGCCGCACACTGTCTGGGTTCAATTCCCAGGCCCTGAGTAAGATCATTCATCAGTGTTACTAATCTTTGTCCCTCTTTTTGAGATAGGGTCTTGCTATGAGGCCCAGTTTTACCTTGAACTCACAGAGCTCCTCCTGCCTCAGCCTCCTGAGTGCAGGGACCAGAGTCCTATGCCACACCATGCCCGACATAACTTTGTCTCTTTCAGTGCGTCCACGGGATGAAGCAATGAAGCAGTCAGAGCAGCAGGCAGCTCGCGCTTGCCTGAGTGCCTCGTTCTGTCCCCTCTCGTCTCACGCAGCCCCTCACGGAGGCCGCGTCCTTCTCGCCATGGTCCACATCAGTCCACAGAGGCCCAGGAGGGGTGGGCGGCTTCCCCAAAGTCACACAGCAAGCGGCAGCTTTGGGCTCTAACTCGGAGGGTTTGACCAGGTTTATCCATTCAGCTAGCCAGCTAACCAGCTAGGCAGCTAACCAGCCAGCACTGGACCTCTGTTCCCCAAGAGTCCACAGCGTCTCCAGGTGGGGGATGGAGGAGCCTGAACCTCAGACCCGGCCCTGCGGGAGCCGGAGCGGCTCAGCGTCTCCGTCTCAGTGGCTCTCAGGACTTCCAGACCAGCAGGCGGGCCCTTGATGGCACAAGGCCCTGGCCCCGGGGGAGACTGTTTTGGAGTGCAGAGTTCGGGACACCTCAGGGGAATCAACGAAGAGGAGTTTGAGCCAGGGGTGGTGGCTCGCATCTGTCATCCCAGCACTGGGGAGGCTGAGGCAGGAGGACTGCAGTGATTTGGGGCCAGGCTGGGCTACATTGTGAGACCCTGTCTCAAAAAACAAGAAACAAAAACAGAATAGCAATGATGAATATGCTGTATCAGAATCAGGGATGGTGACACTGTTACTCAGAGTTCAAGTCATGGACAAAAAAGACAAGAAGCACCCAGGTAAAAGCGGCAATGGAGCTGCGAGACCGGCGGAGGAGTGAAGCAAAGTATCTACGTATTGATACAGTTTCGCAACCGCTCTGGAGGGGGCGGGGCGGCTGGGGAGCAGCCAGACCCCGGGCTCCCCACCTGCTCCCTGCTCCTCCTCCAGCTCCTGCCCAGCTGGGCGCCTCCGGGAACCTCGGGAAACGCCGCCCCCTGGCGTTTTTTGCTGGCTTTGCTCCCCGTCTGTTTTTATTGTCAAACTGTCAAATTTCCAGTGCAGCCAGCGTTAAAGCTTTGTCTTGGTCATGTTTAAGGCCGCCACTTCACCCAGCGTTCAGATCCGTCAGGCAGCTGTGGTTCCCCCCGGCTGTGCCTCGTTTAATTTTTCATGTGAATTTTAGTACCAACTTGTTTCGTTTTAACACATAAATAAACTTACAAAGAACTGACATTATTATGATGCGGAGTTCTTCTCACAAGACAAGGGGTGACTGTTTAAGTTCAGTAACTTGGGCTTTAGAGGTGTTTTAGACATTTCCCTCATGCAGATTCTGAAAATTTCATGTTAGATTTATTTCTGAGTATCTGTTTTGTTGCTATTGCAAATGGGATTTATTCTTTCATTATTCACATACCTATGAAGGATATTGGGGGGTTTGTTTGTTTGTTTGTTTTTTGTTTTTTGTTTTGGTACCAGGGATTGAACTCACAACCTTACGCCTGCCAGGCAGGCACTTATGCCACTGAGCTAAATCCCAGCCCTATTTTTTGAGATAGGGTCAGGCTGGCCTTGCACTCACTTTGTAACCCGGGCTGGTCTCAAAGTCACAATGATCCTCCTGCCTCAGCTTCCTGAGTGCTGGGATTAAAGTCATGTGCCACCACGCCCAGCTGGGATATTGGTTTTTTTTTTTAAATTTGTTAATTTGTTTTCATTTTTTGAGACAAGGCCTCACTATGTAGCCCAGGCTGGGCTTGACCTTGCAGCAATCTTCCTGCCTCAGCCTCCCGAGTGCTAGGATTACAGGTATGTATCAACATGCTAGGCTTTATGTGTTAAATTCAGACTTTGCTGTCTCTGTTAGTCAGTTTCATGTTCCTGTAACAGAAACACCTGAGCTAGGCTACTGAGGAAGAAAGGGCTTCCTTTCTGTCGCTGAGTAGTATTTTACTGGATGGATAAACTGTGTTATGTTTATTCATTAACTAGTTGATGGACATTTAGCATGCTTCTAGCTTTGGGTTATTATAAATAATGCTGTTATGAAAAAAAGAAAAAAAAAAGAAAAAGCTTATGTTGTTGAGGGAAGGGCAAGGCTGGGGTCCCCAGTTCTCTTTGGGGAGCGCCCCATGACCTCTGGGCCTCCCACTAAATGTTACCTGTTAAGGGTCATGCTCGTGTCTAATTCCATCACCCTGGGAACTGACCCTTTATACACGGCTTGTACACCCACGCCATGGCACTTCCGATGTTTACAAAAGTAGTTCATCCCCATGTTTTTGTGGATTTTCTAGGTCCCTTGTGGCTTTCCCTTTTTAGGTGCTGGGCTCTTCTTTTTAGCATATTTTTCCTTCCAAATCTGCTGCATTCGTTTTAAAATCTCTTACTCGTGTAGCTTTCAATTCCCTCCCGGGCGCCTGGCCCTGTCACACAGCGCGCGTGCGTCACCTGCCTCTCGCCGGCCGAGTCCTCGCCTTCCGCGGATCCCGCTCCTGCTCTTTCTTCCCTTGCGGGCCGTGTGATGACTTTTACCGCGTGCTCAACTCCTCGGCGCACTGCCCATGAGGGGATCTGAGGCCCGGGCTGGAAGTGAATTCTTTCAGAAAGGACTGAGGTTGTTTCTCGCAGGTGTTTGGGGTCAGTAGCAACTCGGGAGCCATTTAAAATAACTCATAGCGCTGCACCTTCTAAATTCACATAGATTATATGGATTCAGGCCTCAGATCCGGGCAGGGTCTGCGTCATGGCTGCACATTCCTTGAGAGAAATCTGTCACCACTCAGTCATCCAGGTTTGGGATTAAAAATTTAAACCAGGTGTGGTGGCTTAATCTATAACCCACCACTTGGGAGGCTGAGGCAGGAGGATTTCCACGAGTTTGTGGTCACCCTGGGCTACATAGTGAGTTCAAGATCAGCCTGAACTACATAGTGAGACCTTGTCTCAAAAAAAAAAAAATCTTTTTTTTTAAATTTCAGAAGTCTTTTTTGTCTGCTCTGGGAACAGGCGTGCCCCGGGCCGCTCCGTCATGACGGGGACAGACTTCGGGGAGCCAGCGTCTTGTGGGTCCCCACAGGGGCTTTTTCCAGGGGCCCTGCTCTGGAACTCAAGCGGGTGTTAGGGTGGAGATGGGGCTGGCAGACGCCCCAGCAGGAAGTGCGTGGAGTGTTTGCCTCCCTGGGTTCCTGCCTTTTATTAATTTTTGATTTCCAAGATTTTTTTCTTACCAGTGTAACCATTCATCTTGAAAGCTTTTATTTACATATATTCACAGTTGTATGATTATTTTCAGTGGAAAACTTAAGAGTACTGAGGCTGCCCTACCACTACGAGACTTGGAAGTCAGGTATTTTCTAAAACCCTAAGTTCTACCTACCTAGCCACCTACCTGGGTATCTGACTGGTGCTGGGGCTGGAACTCAGGGGTCCTCTACCCCTGAACACATCCCTTGGCCCTTTTTTTTTTTTTTCGAGACAGGGTCTCACTGTATCTGCCCTTGAATTTGGAATCCTCCTGCCTCAGCCCCCGAGCAGCTGGGATGACCACAGCACCTCGTTTGCCTTTTAAATTAGTAAAAATTGTGATGCGGACATCTCTTTGGAAATTGGCAGTGATGGTGATAGGACGGTCGATGAGAACAGTTACCACAGTGTTGGGAGGGGGAGGCGTTGGTCCAACCCCCACAGAGGCTCAAGTGCAGGGGAATCATTTTCTGTAACAGCACTTGTCAAGGGCCAGGGGTACAGCTCAGTGGCACACGCGCCTGCCTGGTAAACAAAAGGTCCTGAGTTCAATTCCCAGTGCAAAACCAAAGCCAAACCAAACACCTGTCAACAGTGGCTGTTTAGCAGTCTGATTTATGAGCCATTCTTTTCTTTTATAATTTTCCATAATGAAAATGAATTATTGGCTAAAATTAAAAAGACTTTTTTTTGGGGGGGGGACAAGGTCTCACTATGCATTCAGGCTGATCTTGAACTCACTGTGTGGTCCATGTTGGCCTCAAACTTGCAGAGATCTTCCTGCCTCAGCCTCCTGGGCACTGGACTCACAGGTGTGCCCCCCACGCCTGGCTCTGTGTTGTAAAAACGTTGCGCAGCTGAAACGAAGCCTTTCCATTCTAAGCAGAGGCAGTGTGCATTTTTCAGCAGCAAGCGTGCTTGACAGTGTACCAGCTGTGAGTGAAACCCTGGTGTTTTGGGGGGATGCATGTAAAAACATGAATTCGGGGGGCCCCTGGGAGGAATCACTCAGGCTTCCGTCTTCCCCACGACGCCGTCACAGACCCTGGACCGGTTCTGGACAGGCCCCGGCCGCCTTGCGGTCTTCTGAGTCGGCCTTGTTCCTGGATCATCCTGGGACCCATCGGGAATCCGTCACCCGGGACTTGGGGTGCACCTGGGTGGACCTGGCACCCCAGGAACCCCACGCCCACCCCTTCGTCCTCCTCTGGGCCACAGAGAGGCCGCTGCATGCAAGCAGCTGCCGCTGGATGGCGACGTTTGGAAAGGCAGGAAGCGCACTCTGGAGAATCCAGGTGGGTCCCCGACCCACGCAGAGGGGCACTGCGGGGGAGCCCGGTCCCCTCCTTCTGTGCTCCCGACCGCCGGTCACATGGGTGGGCAAGCGCTGGCCCAGCCCACAGCAGCCGACTGAGGCAGGAAAAGGAACCCGACACAGACGAGCAGACGGCGACCAGGGAGTCCTCCGGTCACCCGTCCTCTTTGTCACCGATCGGGGTGACGGGAAGGCACATCTTACCCTCGTTAGCGCCCGAGTGTGGCACAGTTCTGTGCGTATGTTTTAACGGCTTATTTCCGTTCTCCCCATCTCGTATCACTCCATGAATACAGTTCAACGCATGCGAATATGAGGACCTCAGCCTACAAAGACACGGGGTAGGACTAAGGCGGGGCACCCATGCTCCTGCAAAGGACTCAAGTTTATCCTTCGGGGTACCATGGTATTCCACGCTGCATAGATGCCACATTTTTTTCTTTGTCCTTTCATCCATTTTTTTTTTTTTGAGACAAGGTCTTACTAGGTATCCCAGGAAGGCTTGAACTCGATCCTCCTGCTTCAGCCTACTAAGTGTGGGGATTACACGAGTGCCCCACCACGCCCGGCTCATGCATCTGTGGATGGAGTGTAGACTGCTTCTAAGGTTCAGTGGCTACAATTCGTGCTGCTGTGAACAAGGCTGCACACGGTCACCACGACGCAGTGTCTTCAGTTCTTTTGGGAAGGTGCCTGGAAGGGGAAGAGTGGGGTGGAATGGAATTTATATATTTGCTTTTTGGGGGTGTCTTACACTGATCTCCATAGCGGTTGTGCTTGTTCTCGTTCCCACAATTTTAAGGGTTTCCCCAGCCCCCCAGGGCCCCGCCAGCCTTTGTTATTATTTAACCTTTTGTCGAGGGCCAGTGTTTCTGGGCGGACGTGGAACCTGAGTGTGGTTTTAGTCTGTGCTTCTTCAACAGCCAGCGATGCTGGGCACCGTCCAGGTGAAGCAGACACCAGCTCACACACCGCGTGCTTCCCTTACACGAGAACCCCGAAGTGTAAGCAAGGACGTGGGGAGAGAGTCTTTTGCAAATGAGAAGGGGACCAAGAGCTGGAGGGGCCAGCGGAGGGACAGAGATTGGGGTGCGTGTGGACGCGGGTCAACTCCACACAAGGAGCAGAAATATTCGTGCGCCCCCGCGGACCTGTAAACAGTGCAGGCTTTGTGCGGGGGAGAACCTAGGCATCAGCGCCGACCGACAGTGACAGCGACCGGCTCTGACGCTGCTCTGGGGGTCTTCGAGGCGTGGCCGCAGTGGCCGGACTTCTTCCCGCGAGACGCGCTAGGAAGCAGGAGCGAACACGCACAGGGCGGCATCACATCCAACTCTGCCCACGGAGCGGGCAGAACTGGGCACGGTCAGCATTGGCCAGAGCTGATGACAAGAGAGGCGGGCGCTGCCTCAAATGAATGGTCGTCCAGGCTGGCCTTGAACTTGGAGCGATCCTCCTGCCTCAGCCTCCCGAGTGCTGGGACGACAGGCGTGGACTGCCAGGTCCAGCTCAAAGTTAGGTGGCTCTGAAAGTCTCCTAGTGAGACAGTGAAGATGGCTTCTTTGTGGGTAGTAAGACAGTATTATTCACATTTTACAGATTTTCAGTATTTCCTGTCTCTCTTCCTCTCTTTCCAGTTTTGGAGGTGAAACCCAGGGCCTTTGCACTGAGTTACATCCCCGGCACTTTTACATTTTTTTTCTTTTGACACAGACTCACACTAAGTTGCTAAGACTGGACTTAAACTTCTGGCCCTCCTGCCTCAGTCTCCCAGAGTGCTGGGATTCCTAAAGTCCATCATCACACCTGGCTAATTTTGCAGTTTTTTTGCGGGGGTGGGTCTTTTTGAGACAGGGTCTTGCTATGCAGTTCAGGCTGGCCTTGGGCTCACTTTGTAGCCCAGGTTGATCTCCAACTTGTAAACGATTCTCCTGCCTCAGCCTCCTGAGTGCTGGCATTACAGGAGTGCGCCACCGCGTGCTTGCCTGTAAGAATTACAAGTGTGAATGACTTTAATGAAGTACTAACTAAAGCGGCCGAGGTGAGCTCTTCTTATTCGGCAGCCGCTACCGGAGGGCACCGCGGCTGTCTGCTGGACAACCCGGGGATGCTATCGAATCCACAGCCTCCGCCACCCTCTTCTCCTCCAGGGGCGCTGGGCAGAGCGCTGATTCCCAGGCCTCGGTTTCTTCGCTGGTAAAATGCGGGATGTTCGGGATGCACAGAACCTTGCATGCAACCTGCACCCCTGTCTCGCTGTCTCACGTGAAACGCTTTTCGGCTGTGGAGCTGATACTTCGGTCTGCGCCGTGGAGCGGGAACAGGTGGCTCTGCTCCCCTGGGTCCAAGGGTCCGGAGGGGATCCCGGAGCAGGGGGCGAGAGTGGGACAGCTCGGGCGAGCGGGCCTCAGCCTAAGGGCTAAGGTGTTAACGCGGAGTCTCCTTCTGGGACACTTCGTACAGCCCGGGGAGGGGAGCTCCCTCCCGCGTATGGAAAGGGGTGGGGGGCTCTGGGGAGCAGCTCAGGCCCAGTGCTCAGACATCTGAGCCCTTGCTGGGCATGGGCGTGGTGGCGCACGCAGTAATTCCAGCACTCAGGAGGCTGAGGCGGGGGGTTGCCACAAATTCAAGGCCAGCCTGGACTACAAAGTGCGTACTTGTCTCAAAACAAAAACGCCGTTTGAAAATTTCGAGTTGCCTTCAGGACGCAGCGTCAGGCCCTGTCCTGTCCTTCGTCAGCCTCAGGCCTGGGGGGCCGAGGTGACCGGGCGGCGGTTCTCCCGTGGCCCGCTATCGTTTGTTAGCGCCGAGGCCCCTGGCTGCACGCGCGGTCCCCACGCGCCTGGCGACCTCTTCCTGGGCAGGACGCAGGGGAGCGGCGCCAACCTGGGATCCAGGTTCAAGTTCAAGGTCCTCTCGCAAGATCCCGGGACGAGGACGGGGGCCACTGCATGGGTGCGCGCACGCGTGTGCACAGCGCAGAAGCGGGCTGGCCCTGCACGGGGAGGGGGAGCCCCGAGGCTGCTCTGGGGCGCTGCCCGCTGCCCATGCAACTCCATGGACCCACGAGGAGACCCCAGGAGCTCTGGGACCGCGGGGCAGAGACGCTGTCTCCGACCGAAGCCAGCCCGGGTCCAGCGGCGGTGACCTGCCCTCCTCCGGATCGCGAGCGCGCAGTGACGAGAGGAAGGACGGGTCAGTGCTTTTACGCAGCATCTCACAGGATCGCTAAATAGGTGCAAGCCGTGGGAGGTTCTTGTGCAGCACATGTTATGCCTGTTAGCTGTGTATGATTTTCTCCCTTTAGAGCCATGGCCTCGCTATGTGGTGCAGGCTGATTTTGAACTCACGCTGTAGCCCAGGCTGCCCACAACTCAGCGATCCTCCTGCCTCAGCCTCCGGTGCTGGGATGACAGGCGTGCGGCACCTCGCCTGGGTGCGCGTGCGTTTCCGCAAGTGTGTTCTGTACCCCACGGTCATCATGGACTCCCGTTCTCAAGTCCCTCCCGCCTCGCTCACCTCCGGCCCGGACCGACGCGCTCGCCTCTCCCGGAAAACGGCGAGGGCAGCACGGCGCCCGCGCGCACGCCAGGTGGCGCTGTCCCCCGCGCGGCTGCGGGCGGGACCGAGGGCGCCGAGTCCCCGGCCTGGTCCCTGGCCCCGCGCTCCCCACTCCCAGCTTTAAGGCTGGAGGACGCGATCCGCCGAGGCCCGCATCTCCAGGCAGCGCCCCGGTCCCTGCGAGCCAGCGACAGGTAACAGCGCAGACACCTGAGCCGGCGCGCGCCCGTCACCCGGCACTCTGGGAGGCTGAGGCAGAAGGATCGCGAGCTGGAGCTGAGGGCGACTTCGCGACACCGAGAGCCCGTGTCTCAAAATTACAGTAATGCAAAGGGCTGAGCCGGAGTCGGGAGTCAGACCCGCCGAAGAATTGGACACTTGGGGTGGGTCAAGACAGCCTCCGGCCTTGAGTTCACCGTGTAGCGCAGGCTGGCCTGGAACGCCGGCGGTCCTGCCTCAGCCTCCCAGTGCTGGGATGACGGGCAGGAGCGGAATCCCCGCGGGCGGAGAACCTGCGGATGAGGAGCTCTGACCCCAGGAGCCCGACCACCCTGGCAGTCAGTGCACAGTCAGTCTACACCGCCGGGTGTTTCCTGCAATTCCAAGATTGGAGCGCGGGGGGGCCGAGGCAGGAGGGTTCGGGGACCGTGGGGTGTGGCCCGCACCTGTCACAGGTGGGATTCTCTCCGTGCCCAGTGCCGGGGCGTGGGAGGGGCCAGGACACCCCCGCCCCGCCCCCGCGCGTCCATTGGCTGCGACCGGGCCGCGCCTCCCCCGGGTCCGGTCCAGTCTGGGCCCGCTGAGCCCAGTGCGGCGCGGAGCCTCGGAGCCAGCGTGTCCCGCCGGCAGCGCCACCCGCACAGGTCGGTGCCTCGCGCCGCGTCACCTACAGGGCAGGGCAGGGCAGGGCAGGGCGGGGCGGGCCCGGGTGCCCGCGACCTCGGGCTGGGAGGGATACTCCGGGGTGAGCGCGCGGCGGGCGCCAGGCCACTCCTGGGGCTGGTGTGCTGTGAGCTGGGTCTATGGCTGTTGTAATTCTTATTATCAGAGACAGGGGCTCACTCTGTAGCCCAGGCTGGCCTCAAACTCGGGGCGATCCTCTTGCCTCAGCCTCCTGAGTGCCGGGATAGCAGGCGAGCGCCACCGCGCCCGGCTCACCGCATCCTTTCAGAAACCTGCCCAGTTTTACTGTCTGAGTGCGCAGCGCATCAGGCGACCCGGGAGCGCGCAGCGCTGCCCTGCTCCTTCATTCGGAAAGGGCTGGGACCCGTCCTGGAGCTGTGTGCGGGCGCCGCGCCTTTTGGTGCGTCCGAGGGCGCTGGGGGGGCGATCGCGGGAATCGCGGGGATAGAGCCGGAGCAGCCACGCGGGCTGTCACGGGGCTGGCAGCGGGGACCCAGCGCGGGACGCGAACAGGGAGCTTGGCGCGCGGGGCTCCGCGGCACGGCGGAGGTCGCACCTGAACTCCTCTCTGCGGTCTCTCTGGGCCTTGCGTCCGGGGGCGCAGAGGCGTCCGCGGAGCCGGGGTGGCTCTCAGGCCGGGCACGGGCAGCGGCGCCACCGAACGGCTGTGGTACGGACCCAGGACCCGCGCGGACTCGGCTGGATGTAGAGCTCTGGGGCCTCTGGGAAGCGCGCCCTGGAGGCTCGACGTGGGC
>RJWM01016028.1:0-46079 GCA_004363535.1 Dasyprocta punctata | reverse complement strand
ACAGGAACAGGTAATATAATCCTCCTTCAGGCAGCAACAGCAAAGGCTCTCAAAATAATACAATCTACCACAAAAATAAAATTTTCATCTCAGTGAGTGAAAATATAGGTTGTAGGACACTTTGTTTTACAGTACTCCCCATATAGGATATCAAATAATTCATAAATCTGATAATAAGCTTTTTCCCAGCCTCTTTCCAGTAACAACAACAGCAACAATCACAACAATCAAAATAAAAACACTAGCAACCAAAATAAGAAGAGCTGCGACAGCCACAGCACTTACAGAGCATCTCTTTTATACCAGGAGCTTCCTTGGATGCTTTCTATGTAGAACTGCAGAATTTTTATACTAGCTTGGTGAGGTTTGGCATCATTTGCCTCAGCCCCTTGCAAGAAAGGAAGTGGTATCCCAGCCTGAGAGCTAAGAAATTATCGCTCCTTTGCCTGGCTTGTTCATTATTATTTCAAATGTCAGTATTCACAGGCAACTCCAAAGCCAAGTTTACATGCTAATCCACTGAACTGCCTGAAGCCTAACTCTCTACACTTTGTAGATCCTTGACAACCCCAATGTAACTATCACACAGATCTGCTCCAAACAAGAAGATACTAAATCAATTTTCTTACCGCCATTCTTGAATAATATGGAATTCTAGGGCCCATTTTTAACCTTTCTTTGCTGTTCAGCTTAGAAGATGGGCTGATACCAAATACAGACGGTGACCTAGGTCTGAAAGACTGGAAATCGGAGGTGAACTCTAGTCTAGTGGTCCTAAAAAGAGAGCGAGGGGATAGACCCAAGGCATTCTGGCAGCAGATGCTGGGAAAAATGAGGTCAAAATTCATCCTCGCAGAACCTGAAAATAACTGAATAGTAGATTCTAAGGAAATGACAACATCAACGAGTTAACCAAGGTAACTAATTAAACAGTGAGTAAACTAGAAAAAGAATTATCAGAGGAATATAACTAGCAAGCCCATTCTCTAGTTAAAGAGTTTACAAAGCAAACACATTATTAATTATTCAACACATTAGGCCTTCTGCCAAACAACCACTTACAACCAGTCCATATTATTTATTTTCATTTAAGATATGAGGAAATTGAGGCTTTCGAGGGAGAAATTCATTGCCCCAATCACAAAGTAGAAGAGACATCATTGAAAACTGGGTTTGACTTCAGGGACAGGTTCTTAACCTCGAATGTTAGGACAAGTAGGCCAAAAAAAAAAAAAAAAAAAAAAAAAAAAAAAAAAAAAAAAAAAAAAAAAAAAAAAAAAAAAAAAAAAAAAAAAAAAAAAAAAAAAAAACAGAAAGAAAGGAAAAAAAAAAAGGCGCTGTGAGTTAGAAGAAGGAGCTGTGTAAATCAGGACTACGTGGTTTCTCAGTTGATATGAAACTCTTTCTTATGGTGAATTTCCCTTCTGAGAGAGTAGAACTGACTCTAGAAACACCAATATATGATTACACATTCTCGACTTTCCCTTGGTAAGTATAAATAATGTGACTGCAGCACATCTCATCAATGCAATGCAATATTAGATACTGAAGCCTAAAGTAAGTTTACTTTAACTAGATACCAATGAGCAAACAGCTTTGCCAGCAATAAAGGTCTACAAGTTGAGAACATGGAAAGAATCTGCAATCCTAAGGTAGATTTACTCTAATAGCACCCATATAAAAAAAAAAATCAATTCAAAGTAGATTTTAGGTCCCTTTAATTATATGATGCCTTGACAGGATTTCCTTTTGTTCTTTATAAATCCTTATATTCACTACCCTGCTTTAAAATTTCTTTATCAATAACTCAATTAGAAAACAGAAGCTTTGAATTTGTGAATGAGAATGTTTATTGTAAGCATTTTTAGGTCTTGAAGACTTAAAAGAAATGTGTCCCATACTCTAAGGGTCACAGAGACTCTATGTTGTGCAAGTAGATAACAGGCTCTTCTGCTTTACACAGCTAAAAATCAGTTGAGTGTAGGGTACAATACTAAAACCTGACCATATTTTAAAGCAAATAAACATGCATTTCCTGATCATATCAACAGCTAAAAGTACTAATACTAACCTACGTAGGCCAAAGAAAAATAAGATCCAATTAATTGTTGATGGCCAGGGGATACAGAAGTTAATTAACTTGGGAGAAAAACCATAAGACAGAAATAGAGAAGAGAGGAGACTCTAGATTTAATTTATTCTCGGCTTCGCTTCTTACCCCTTTACTGACAGCCACTGTGGCCTGTGATAGGGGGATCTTCCAACTCATACTATCATACATACACCCTGAATATTTATCAAAAACAATAAAAGTTTCAAACTTCATAAGAAAGATAAAGGCCACAATTCCAAGGTTAAACAAGATGAAAATGTGATAGAATATAGGCAATTCTTTTCTTCCAAAGAGCTAGAATCAACATCTAAATGACTTTTATTTATTCCCTAATCTCTCCTATGGAAAAATTAATACAGTAGAGACAGGCCCATATGGAAAGATTCTCAAGAACAAAATTAAGAAGAATAATTGAAAATCAAAATGACTAAGAAAATACATCTCTCTGGTACATTCATAAAAAGGCCCAGACACACAAAATGACAGACATGAAATAACATGTTTTAAAAGAACATTTCTATGTCTGCAAGTAACCAGAAAGAATGCTATAGGCTGATCAGAACAGGAAAAACTACTTCAACATTTACTGCACATGGAACAGGAATAATGGAGAAAGAAGACAAGAACAAACACAATCTTTTAAAAAAGAGCAGAAAAGAATTGTATTGGAGGAATGACCAATTTCAGAGCTTTTCCATCAGTAGTGTAAAGCAATTATTTAAGAATCAAGAGAGGTCAACCACCAGGATAGTTAATTTTACAACTCCATTATGGCAATTCAATCGAATTTGCTTATTATGAGCAGCATATGGCTAATAGGTGCCCCTAGGAAAAAATCACAAGTAATTCTTTTGAATAAAACCATAGTATGACAAGAAAGAAAGAGAAGCACAGATTAAAAATACAAGTTCTGCTGACAGTGGAGGAAGAAACAAAGCTAACAAAGTTCCTAGTACCAGCCTACAGACCAGGACAAAGCCTAAAGTTTCCCCATCTCACGTGGAGTTTTACAAAGACTCACTCACTTGTTCTCAGGTAGAATATGCAGGACTTGGTCACTTACGTACCTCAAGAAGCAAGAACTTAATCCACAGAGAATCACAGACTTGGTCATACAGCCTTTCCCTCTTCTAACCAGCAGCACTATTGTCTATGAACTCCAATGTCTCAAATACGTATTAAACAGAAATCTAGCAATGATGAGGCAGGTATTTACATTATTTGAGTTTAAGGATTTAGAAACTGAGGTACAGTCAACTTAAATAATAGTTTAAAGTAACACAGGTGGAATGTAACATGTTGGACTTTAAACCTAGGCTCTATGTATTTCCAAAGCCTGCAAATTTAACTATATTACATAGTGTCCTTAAATAAGAAAGAAAATGTGCCAGTGTCCTTTAGAAATGATAGCAAATTATAAAGCAAAATGAGGCAGAAATTAAACAAGAACTTTTACGTAGAAAGAAATAATAGGAAATGAAATACTACACAGTTATTCAAATGAAATATATGTGATAAATTCTGGACAGGACAAAGCAAATTAGAAAATTAGAAAATGAGAAGTGCTGAGAAATTCATTCAGAATACAGCCCAGAGATAAGAGATTGTTAAAAGAATAACATGAAAGAGCAATTATGTCACATGAATGACAGATTGAGAAGTTCCAATAATTGGATATTAGGAATTAAAGAAGAACGGAATAAAGGAAATGTTAGACACATATACGATGAAATAATGGCTTAGAATCTTCTCTGATTTTGCAGGTGATAGTTAGAGTGGACTGAGAAGTTGATTGGCTTGGGAAATGATGAGGGCATAAGAAAACCACACTTCTGGATGTGTCTGAGTGGGTAGTGGAGGTGTAACCTAAGGCTTCATAGCTGGTCCACTGCCCCTTTCTAGCTTGTGTGGGTCCCCTCCTCTGCTCACAACTGCAATGGACTAAGCAGTGTGGCGCTTCCACATCCTTCTATCACTGTGCCTCTGTCTTGGGACCAGTAGGCTGTGGACTGAATCCCTTGAAATCAGGAGCCAAATTAAATCTCTCTAACTTTAAATTGTAGGCATTGAGTACTATCTGAGTGACAAGAAAGCTGAACACATCAAGCTTTCCTAAAAGGAAAAGTTAATAAAGGAGTTAATAAAGGAAAGTCCCAAATGAGCTGATCAAACTAAGGACCATAAAACACTGCCCAAAAGTTAAAATTTTAAACGATACTATATGTAGATAGAAAATGCACAAAAAAGAAAAATAAGGTAGAACTAGAATGATGGTAGATTTCTCTCTAGTAACAATGACTTCTAAGAGATAACTATACTATATTTTAAAAAAAAAAGTTAGAATTTAGTATTCAAGACTGTATCATTGACTCATATCATATACTGTGACATTTTATTTTTATTTATTTTTTTTTTACTGTTACTTCTTACATGACAATCATATTACCCCATCTCCTGACACAAGGCCAAATGATTTAATTGTAGGCAATGAAATGAGAATGCAAATCATACAACCCCCTTCTGAGCAGAAGCTTTAAGTAACACTTTGGATCTGGGCCTAGGTCTTTGGTCATTGTTACAAAACACATGATCCACACAGGGCCTGCTCTAGCCTGATTCCCATGATGAGCAGACACAAGTATATGACCTACACTCAAATGTAACATAGGCAAAAAAGATCTTGGTTGTTAAAGGTTGAAACAAAGGCACCATAAAAACTTCCTATATATACAGATACTAGTGACAGCACTAATCACAAATCCTCAATTAAAGAATATAACGATTATGAAAGAAACTATCAGTAAAGGGAAAAAGAAACAAAGGAAGGAATGGAATGTAAGAAATGAAAGTAGTTTAAAATTGAAAAAAAGATGGCATTAATTATTGACTCCGAAACCAAAAACCCACAAAATTTAATTGTTTATGATTTTTTTCTTAAATATGAAATAAGAGTACCTTTGAAAACATAAAAGAAGGAAAATAGGAAATATGGACATTGTCATCTATTTAATTAGGGCCAAAAAAAAAAAAGAAAGAAAGAAAGAAAGAAAGAAAGAAAGAAAGAAAGAAAGAAAAAAGTGAGATATAACACAAACTACCTACAGAGATCGTAGAAATAAGTCCAAATACATTATTAAACCTAATAAGAGCAAAGTAAACTTACCTGTTAAAGGCATATAATTTAAAAACAAACAAAAAATTGTCTTCTATTTATAAAAATCCTACCTAGTGCAACGCAAAACTAGGAAACCGAAAGCCAGGTGAGGTGGTACCTATAATCCCAGCACTTTCAAGGCTGAGGCAGGTAGATCACCCTGAGTTCTAGGCCACTGTGGGTAACAGAGTGAGTTCAAGGCTGGTCAGAACTACATAGTAAGACCCTGTCTCATGAACGGAAAGGAAAGGGGAGGGGAGGGGAAGAGGCTGGAAGGGGAAGCAGCAAGAGAGCAAGACTGAGAGCAAGAGAGAGAAAGAGAGAAAAAGGGACAAGGAGGAAGGGCAGGAGGGGAGGGGAGAGAAAGGGAGGAGAAGGAGAGATGAAGAGAAAAATTGAATTGAGGCATTATCAAAATCAAACAAAATTTTAAAAAAATCAAATAAAATTACCTTTGAACTTCAGCATGGATGAAGAGAATAAGAATAGACTTTTAAAACTACAAACCACAAAGAAGAATTAACAATAATGAGCTTGCATATAACTAGCAACAAAGAGTCCGAATATGAAGGCAAAAATGTCAGAATTACAGAAACACATCAACAGCCTTATTTGAGAATTTTAACATAATTCTATCAGAAATAAACAAATTGGGCAGTCAAAAAACACAGTAGAATATAAACAGGAATATACATGGAATATGAAGGAGATATATATAAGCTTATTTTAAACCTCTCTTCCCCCAAAGAACTGCACCCCAAGCTTGACCAACGTATTTGGCACAATAACATTTATGGATAAAATTTCATGTATACTTAGGATGCATTTTGTAAAGACTGAGATAATTAATTAAATTCAATTAAATTACTGATTTTGTTTCAACTTCATTATAATTCTAAAAATTAAAGATTTGTTACCAGTAACAAAACAACTAAATTCCGGAAAGAAAAATCGAATAAATTTGGCAGTTTTACTGAATGGTTGCTACACTGAATATTTTACATATTTGAGGTAGAAAATCTGGTGTTTTGCCATAAGTGTATCTTGTATAATGAACTTTGCTATCAAATTAACATATCCATCATGTCACAGTTACATTGTGTGTATGTATGCATGCATGTGTTTGTGTAGAACATAAAAATGGTAGTATTTTCTTTTTAAAGATGCAATATTGACCCATTACATGTATTGTGAAAATTCTCAGAATCAAAATAGAGTACTTTCTGTCAACTTTAACAACAATGAAAAGTAAAAGGAGGAGAGGGAATAAAAGAAAACTTTCTGTGCATGACTGTCTGACAGCAATGATCATCAAAGCCTGCACAAAAGCCATGAAAGCCTTATATCTACAATGACACCTGGCCAACAACTGTCTGTTTAACCTTGGCTTTGATGCTACTCTTGATATTCGTCATTGTGGTCAAGGATAATTGTTTGAAAAATATTGATGAAATAAATCTGCCTCCATTTTGTTTTTAAAAAGGCTTCCATTCCCATCTATTTCACTACACCCATAATTAACTTTGGTGCACATATTCCTATTGCAAACTTTGGTTATTCCCAACAAAATGTTCTGCTATTCCCAAATAAATACCAGTGCTCTTTGGAGAATACCTTTCTGACTATTGTTGGGTAATTCAGGCTGACAATATGTACCACAACTTCCTTCTTCATTCCTCTGTCAATGGATGTTTAGGTTGTTTCCATAGCTAGAATATTATATTTAATATTGCAGTGAATATGAGAATGCAGCTATCTCTTCAACATACTGATTTTATGTCCCCTGGATAACGGAACTGCTACAATCCAGAGTAGCTTTAATTTTTAATTTTTGGAGAAGCCTCCATACTATTTAATTCTAATTCTAGCAGTATACAAGAATTCCCATTTCTTCATATTATTTCAAAATGTTATTTCTTGTCCTTTTGGTAATCTCATTCCTGACATGTGTGATAAGTCACCTCATTCAGTTTTGATTTACATTTCCCTAAATTTCAACAACTTTTCACTTATCTGTTTGCCACTTACAGGTCTTTTGGGAAAACTTTGTATTGATTTCTGTTGTCTACTTTTACAATCAGGTTTCTGTTTGTTTTCGTTTTTGCTGTTGAGGTGTGTACATTCCTTACATGTTTTGGATATTATCTCCTTATCAAACATGTAATTTGCAAGTATTTTCTACTATAGCATATCCTGTCTTTCTAATTTTGTTGACTGTGTCTTTTGCTGCACAGAAATTTTTAGTTTAATATAGTCCCACTTGTTTATTTTTGCTTCTTCTGTCCCTGTCATATCCAAAAAATTTTTTGCCAAGAGCTAATTCATTATATTAACTCTAACAGCTTTAAGGTCTTTAATTCATTTTCAGTTTATTTTTGTGTATTGTGTAAGAACACAATCTTATTCTTTTACAAAATGTGGACATCCAGTTTTCTCAGCACCATTTATTCAACAGACTGTTCTTTCCTCCACTGTGTATTTCTGGCATCTTTGTTGAAAATGAGTTGGCTGCATATGCAAGAGTATCATCCTCCGTTGTTCATTCTATTCCATTAATCTATGAGTTTATATCAGTACTATACTACTTTGATTACTATAGTGCTATGGTTTATACATTGTGTCAACTTGAGAAGTCTAGAAGCTTAATTAAGTAAGGCAGCAGCTCTACATCCTGGGGTGTAGAGCATAAGCAGTTACCATTGTGTCAATTTGAGAAGGTCAAATTTTAGCTGAGAGACTCAGCAGGGAGCCAGGGTTCTTACTTTGTAAACATCCTCATCCTGTGCAAAGGAAGGCAAGGATGTTTGGGAATGCTACACCCACCCTGGGGGTGGGGGGTGTCCTGTGTACTATATAAGGGAGGAGAAGAAGCTTGCTCTTGCTCCTTTTACTTTGGCTGCTTTTGTTCGGTTGCTGCCTTGAAGTGCTGTCCCTGTGCCATGCCACCCTGCCTTGGAGCCAGCTGATTGTGGCCTGAAACCTCCAAAAACTGTAAGCTAAATAAACCTTTCCTTCCCTAGTTTGTGTCAGGTGTTTGTCTCAGCAATGAGGGAATAGTAACCAAGACATATAGTTTTATAAGCGACTTTGAAATGATAAACTGTGATGTTTCCAGCTTTGTTCTGATCTATGTATATGTACTGGAAGAATTAATATTGCCGAAATGTCAACACATCCAACAAAAAAATCAATTTAGTCTACAGATTCAATGAAATTCCTATAAAAATTCCAATGACTTTTCTTTCACAAAAAGAAAAACTACCCTCAAATTATATGGCATCACAAAGGTCATTGAGAAGCCAAAGCAAATTTCAGAAAGAACAAAGCTGGAGACATCACTGTACCTTAAATAACACAGAAATGAATTATCACAATATACTGTACTTACAAGTACCCCAAATTGGAAAAATTTAGACAATTTATATTTGAAATGGAAACTGGAGCTTTAAAAGCAGAGGGACATGAACACTTTAAATCTATTATAATCTGAAGAATTCAATAATATTTAAAAAGAAAGATTGAAAATAACCAGGCAAAAATAAATGCATAACCAGTAAATGAGGTCAACACTGTTATATTTATATAAGGTCTCTCTCCAGCAAAATTGGAAATGGCATTCTGTAATACAGTACTATTATTGTATTGTTCAGACATTTTTGAGAGAAAAACTACCTTAGGGTTCTCTTAAATATGGAAAAGTAACTATGCTATTGCTCAAGGATATGCCTGATTTGATTGCTTCGTGTTATTCAGATTTCTACCAATAGAAAGTACCTTAATATAAACACAGACAATCTGGAAAGAACATAGTTATAGGACATGATTATCCAGCTGTAAAAAAGACCTTTAATAAAAGGCTATGAGATTAAATGCATCAGTGTATCTAACCTACAAAAGTGAGGAAACACCAGATATCCAGTAGTATTATAAAACATCAAATAATTCAATAAGCTAAAAAAAACCATACTTCATTTATCAGCCATCAGTGCTTAAACCTACCCACCTCCATTTTAGTTCATTTTTGTAAAGATCTAATAAAAAATAAAATTATAAACATTAAATTATTGTTTTTAAAAGACCAGTGAAACAAATTTTATACTTTTTAATCTTTCTCTAACTTTGATTCAGTGGTGGTGACCTTGAGCTATAACTACATTCTACTAAACCAAAGAATCCTTACTTAAGCCAACAGGTCATTAGAGAAATCACTACAATCATCAGGGGGCTCTCTAGGATACTGTGAATTATAAGATCAAACATAGAAAGAATATACAGGTTTGCATTAGACAACCACTTTCAGATTATCAATTATCAAATATTGCACACTAAAAAGACGTAAAGCTAAACACTTTCAGTAGGGAAATCAAATATCTATAAAATCTAGTATCTATAAAAGGTAGTATATTGATCTGATTAAATCTTTTTGGATTAAATATAGAGAATGTGGGAATGTTGGTATGTGTACTATACTATCAGAAATCTTTATCAAAATGCTGTTTTCCTGTATCTCCATGAGTTACACATGATTTGTGATTAATAAAAATACAACAAGACAGGCACAATTAGGGAAATGTACAATACTTAAGCTCAATTTAGTCATTCTTTAACTTAGTGTCATAGAACATAATCACCATCTCCAGGAAGAAAACAGGACCAAGAGACTTTTCTATTGGTTGTAATTAAAAGCTAAAACCCCCTTTTCTGTGCCAAAGAAAAATATGAGAATAAACACAACTAAGCAGGCAATCTACTACTAACAAACTAAAAAGAGTTGAATATGTAAATAATTCAAACTAAAACTCACCATTTTTTTGCCAGTGGCTTAAACTGAATGCTTTATTTTAATGAGCTATGGAGGACTGATTGATTACAGGGAATGTTGTTTTATGGTCTACTGTACACAAATCATTGACCTCCTTATAGTACTATCTATATACAATAATCTGCTTTCTCTTCCTTGACTTTCTCTTGGGGGAGCAGAAGAAACAGGTGGGGGAGGTTATATATCTTCAAAATTACTCTCACATATCAAAACTGACAGGCTTTTGAAATTTAAAATAGCCTTTCACAATTCCAGTTTGATAAAAGCAAAAGTAGAGATTTACAATTAGGAGATGATCCACATGAATAATGACCTTGAAGTGTGCCAGCTGTAACTTACAGAGTTCAAGCTTTTCTGGAAATATCAATAGGACATGTACACGAGTTACTGGATGTAAAATAAACAAGTCTATAGAATTCATTAAATATAAAGTTACTCAAAACAGGAAGAAACAATTTATAAAATAATCTTCATAGGAAGCATACTCTCAAAGTTAAGTTTAACAAATAATATCAACCGACAAAATAAAGTAGACAATGTAAACAAAAAAATGTTTTAAAAACAGAAATGCTAATACTATACTCAGCATACTAAAATATTTATGGAAACTTCATTTCAATAAAGAGAATCCAGAAGGATGAGGAAATAAATAGATAAAGCCAGTATAGGTAACTTATTCTAGGCAATACACACACACACACACACACACACACACACACACACAGATAGATAGATATATAAGAAACCAAAACAAATTTGAATCTCACACACACACACACACACACACACACACACTCATACACACACAAACACACATATATATAGGTCTGCCTTACGCTTTTAACACCTTTCCTAGATGAACTATCAGGTAGATAGAATGCCAGTGCATGCCCACTAAAGTCACATCTGTGTTGTTGCTTATTATTCTATTTCTTCTAAATTTTCTCTAACCTCCAAATCAATTGGTTAGGTTTATTTCATAGAACACATCTAATAAGCAATGTATATTTCTAATTCAAAAGTACTATAGCATCCAGGAAAAATATGTTATTAACATAAAAACTAAGCAAAAGTCTAAAGGTAACACTTTTCTGCATGATCATTCTGTTGAAGTTTATGAAATTAAATGAATTAAGTGAAAATTATTGATGGCAATTTAATTCCTTTTCCTCAAAATAACTTGTTTCTAAACTCAAGATTAAAAATCTGTATTTTAAAGAGTTTTATATATAAAAACAAAGTGCATGAAGTAAGAAATCTTGGAATAGACAAATAAATACTTGTCTATTGCAAGACTAATATAACAGCACTTCTTATACTAGTAAAGTTTTCCATCTGGAATATACTTTAGAACCATGATTGAAAATAATGGAAATTTATACTCTTAGCAAAAATTAAAAATTATCATTTCACTGAAAGATTTACATAATTATAAACAATTTTAAAAACAGCTCCATTCTGAAATTATAAAGGACTCCTTCATGGTATTTGTTTGTACAATTACAGGAAGCCAGAACGTTCATTAAAGGAAATAATTATCATTTCTTGCCTCAGTAAAACCATTGTTTCATTAATGAGCTGATAAGCATTGTAAAAATGCATTAAAGCAAAGGAATATCATACTCAGAATGTAAAATTGCTTACAACCTACAATTCTGGACCACCATTGATTTTTCCAAAAGAGATACATATGCCTTTAATTTCCTTTATTTTTTCCTCTTTTTTTTTTTTTACCATCAGAATGTTAAAAAAGACAAACTCCTATAAAGTCTCAGAAGTTAATTAATAAACTCAAAAACTATGCTGTATTTCTCCAAAAGACAAGAATTAAAGGATTCTGAATCACTTATCCTTCATAGGAAATAGTATATCTGACTGGCAAATTCTGAAACAATTCAGTAGAGAAAATAAACAGGTTTCTGAAAAAGAAGTCAAATCACTTTCCTTTACCTAGACAAAAGAATACTCATTCTCATTTTTTCTATTTTTAAAAGTTCACTTTTTATGAAAAATGAGTTAGACTAGCTGGGACCTAATGGTGCATTTGACATACATAAATTGTGTGATATATGAAGTTAATTAAATAAATCACAGAACAATTGAAAAGACTACTAAAAGTAAGTATCCTTTATCTTTACAATAAACAGTCAAGAACAAAGTTCATATAATAATTATTATTCCTGTAATTCATTACCATTATTATTCTTATTACAGAGATTTTAGAGATCACATCATAAAAATTTTCTGCTTTCTCACCAATAAATGAACCTGAAGTGCTGAAAGTTTGTAACACATCACATGACTATTGCAAAATATAAAGAATCTGAAAATACTTAACGTAAAATGAAAAATATTTTAATAAAGATTATATAAATTTTTCACAACTTTTCTTCTCCTTTTAATGACAATTTTTATTGAGGTTTTAGGAAATCTCTAAATAGTTTTAAGTGAAGAAAAGCCTTGCTTAAAAGTGTGTGTATATACATTTTATATTTATATATGTATGTATGAATAAAAGAAAAAAAGGCAGGAGTTCAGTCTAACTTGTTTTATTTCCAATATTTATACCAGTACTGAGATACTTTTATTACAAAGAAAACATTATCACAAATGGCTCAACCATCAGAAGTCTTCTTTAATATTTTCTATATGATTCAAATATCTTGCTCCTTTCCCTGAATGCAATATACAATTACAGTTTTGCATTAATGTGTAAAGATTCTACTGTCTGTAGAAAGTTATATCTTATTTAAACCATAGACATACAGTAATGATCAAGTGGTTAACCTCATTCTTCCTTACCAAACTATGAAATAAAACCATTTTTCTTTATTGCTATAATCACAACTCCTTTCAACTTTCATTGATCCTATACCTGGACTTTTGTATTTTAATCATTTATTCTTTCTTGTTTATTGAAAATTTCTACATACACAAAAGTAGAGGTTATAATAAAGTGGCTTACTATTCACTGTGTTAAGGGACATTTGAGTCTTTCCTGTCTTGCTATTATGAATGGTAGTTTTATGAACAATTTTGTAACACATGATTCATTAGACATAAATTGTTCTGAGTAATATGTAAGAGTAATAAGACTGGAAATGTTACGTGATTATTAAAATATATAAAATAATAAAATTTTTTCAAGAGAAAATCAGCAAATTGAAATTACATGAACAATTTATGAAACTGGTAATCTGTATTCTAGCACATGACTATGTAACATGTGAATTTATGCTAAAGGAAGTAAAACAGGATTTCATTAAATTATCAAGTGGCAATTACATCACATACGTGTGTGTTTGTGTGTATGTGTGTGTCTGTTTCATTTGCTTGTCATACCCATGTGTCCTTTCTTAAAGGTCTGGAAGTCTTTTGTCCATTTGTGATTAAATTGTGTCTGTTACTGATTCGTAGGAATTGAATAGCTCTTTATATTAATCCTCAGTAAGTTAAATTTTAGAGACAACCTATAAACCTGAAACAACCTAGAGAATTGGAGCAAATATTTGCAAACCATACATCTGACACGAAGTTAATATCCACAATATATAAAGAATTACAAAAGCTCAATAGCACTCTTCCCCCTGCTCTGCTTCCTGGCTGCGGTGAGGTGGCATCTTAAATTAACATGCCCAGGAGACTCCCAGGAAGACTGCAGAATGGTCAGCAGCTGCAAATCAGCCTCGCTGAGATTTGAAGTCCAGACACTAGAATATAGCAATATGGGGAAGGGAAGAGGAAAGTGGGACCCTGAGGCCCAGCAAGGATCTGAAGCAAGAATTGGAGTCAATGGGGAGAGTGGAAAGAAAGACCTCAACACCAAAGAGGGGGGTTGGGAAATGGTGCTTTTCCCTTAAATCCCAGTTCACGGTGTGAGAGAGGCAGCTCAAACTTAGAGGCAGTGACACAAGTGACTCCAAAGGCCGCAGTGGAATACAGCAGTAGATACTGTAGGCCATAGTGCCCAGTGAGGGATTCTGATTCAGACGTTCCGAGGAGTAGGTCACCGGCCAGTCGCCATTTTAGAAAAGGTCCAACTCAAACTAGGACTCACAGCATCAGTGAGTTGGCTCCATCTCAGGGTTTCCAGAGTCAGGATGAGGTGCAGCCGTGGGAGGCACCCAGGATCAGGGAGCCAAGTCCAAGGTGGCAGCAAGAGGCACCTAGAGTTTTGTAGGTTAAAGAACAAGAGTCCTAGCCTCACAACCAAAAACCGGGATCAGCCTGCTATGCAGTGAAGGGTAAAGTGCAGGCTTGCTGGGAATATCCAACACTCTGCCCTAATTCTACTGCAGGCTTGCCAAGATCAGTTACCATGGATCTGGACTCTGTGTGCCCCTTTTGACTACCAGTAAAGGCAGACACACGCCCTGAACTGCACATTGTGTTTTGTTTTGTTTTGTTTCTTCTTTTCTTTGCCTTTCTTTCCCTTTTCCTTGATTGTTCTTGTTTCTGTGTGTGAACATCACCTATACTTTGCTTCTTGTTGTTTTGTTCTCTTCTTCTTTCTTCTTTCTTGCTTTCCAAACTGTCTTTACCAGTTTCACAAAGCTTGCATAATCTTTTTGTTCCTTTAGCCTTGCTTCTAATCTATTTCACTTATATTTCTCTATTTTTTTCTCTTATCCCTTTTAAATTTTCTCTCTTGAGAGTAAAATCACTCTGTTGAGAGGATGTTTACTGTATACTAGTTTCTAGTTTTAGAATTTGTTAAGTAACTTTAAATACTGTTCTTAAGGTTAAAGAAGGCAAATTAATAGCTATCAGTTTGTCATTTTCTAGGCTGTGTTTGATGCTACTGTTAGTACCAACTGTAATACTTCAGCCAAGGTAACATAGTGGTTCCATTTAAATGTTCTTCTTCATATGCCAAGACTGAGACAACCTTAAGGTCACAAACAATACTGTAGACCAGAGCCAAAGAACCACAGGTTAGGCCAAACAGGCAGCAACACTTAATGTTCAATAAATTGAAGAGGTAGGATCTCGCAACAGATTCAAAAGCCAGCTACACATGTTCAAATAAAGCATGGTTTCTCTGATTTGAGAAACCAAAAGCATCAACAAGGACCAAAATGTATAATCTATATTGGGAAATGGGAAGAAAATGTTCAAATGAGAAGGGTAACAAGGGAGGGAGGAAGGGTAGAAGAAAGAAGGGACAAGAAAAAAATAGGAAAAAATGGAAACAAAGCTTTTGTAAATAAGGAAGGTAAAAGGGGTTGGAGGGATGGGAGGGGAATGGGAAAAAAAGAAGAAAGATATATCAAGTACAGTAGGTACAAATTCCTTACGATGAATGCTATTATCATGTATATTTAAATTGTACCAATAAAAATAAATAAATGGCTGGTCTGTAAAAAAAAAAAAAAAAAAAAAAGAATGTGTATCACAACATCAATAGACTAATTTGGAAAAGACCTGAACATCTTCATAATATAAAGTATTCCTACTCATAAACATGAAATAATTCATCAACTTACATGTTATTTAAACTATTTGAAATACTCTGAAATTTTATGATGTATATACATTTTACATATCTTCTGGTAGTAATATTACAAACCATCATTTTTTTTTCACTTCTGGAATCTTAAAGAACACACTAAACTTACTAAAAAATTTGTAAAACAAATGTGTTCAAATTAATCAACTACTTTTCAACTACTAAAATGATCATATGATCTTTCTCATTAAATCTGTTAATGTAGGAAGTTACAAATTTTCTGGTAATTTTTGTAGCTCTAAGACAAAGTCAACTTGACTATTTTATCTTTTTACAAAACACTGCATATTTACACTTATAGTTGTAAAAGAAATAAGCCTAAGAAGCTGTCTTCTTGTAGACTTTTTCAGGACTTGCTACCAAAATTATAGTGGTATCACATTTGAGGAGATTTTGGAGCCAAATTAGAAGGCAATTATGTCTGCAATAAAGGTTTTAAATAAATGATGGAAGCTCTGTCTTTATCATACAGTTTACTTCAAATTTTTTTTTGTGTGAATTTTGTGTTGTGAATTGTTTATGTGCATGCTTCCATCTTCTCTTTATAATATCCTTCCCTTTCTCTCTCCCTTTCTTCCACCTTCTTCCTTCTTCTCTTCCTCTTCTATTTCTCTTTTCCTTCTCCTTGTCCTCTTCCTCCCCCTCTCCCATATATATTAACCTTATAAAGAACCAGAAAGCAATTCTCCTACATAGGTGATCTTAAAATAAATGTAGTTTGGGTTTAACTGAAAATATGTAACAGAGTGAAAGAAAAGAAATGCGTATTTAAGACACAAAGCTAAAAAAATCAATTTAAAGAAGCTGCTTTACTTATATAAGAACTAGAGCCCTTTACAGATTTAAAGGAAGAAATATTTTTAATCAAATAATAATCTAAAGTTAGTGAAATGTGTAACTTGCCTGAGTCCTGGTTTCACTGAAACAATAAAGTGAATGACTCAGAAAAAATAAAGAAAAACACTTATTGTTTAGCTTACAGTATGTTAAAGTTACAACACTTTCATTGTAAATGCAGTATTAGATTGACATTAAAACCACAAATAAATTTAGCTATAAAAATGGTTCAATGGCCAGAAACATGTTTAATAGACACCTTACTTATGCTTTAGAATTGTAGAGCCCCTAATATCAAAAGCTAGGATAAACCTCTATATTTGTCAAATTTCCTTGGTTTATGTAAAGGGCTTTTGTCAATTGCTATCCTCCTTCATTTTCAATAGAAACAGCTGCTCTGTACAAGATACACAACATGCCCAAGGGGAAATTACAAAGCAGCTGAAGTCATAAAGAACTGCCCATCAGTTAAACATGGATTCCCACTGATAACCTTACAGCCTCATTCAAATAAAATGAAATGGAACTATGTATGTTTATTGTAGATCCAGACTTTCTATCACTTTTCTTGCATGCAGTCATTAGGGATGATCTGTAATCCCACTGTGAAAGAAAATAAACTCAGATATTGCCTTTGGTTTATTACATGTATTCTGAGCAACTACTGTACAAGATAATGATTCACAGTGTAATGATTCACAGTGTAATAACTATTGCTATTCTCTTATCATTTGATTATTTAATTTTCATTTTTTTATAAAATAAAAAAATTTTAAAGTTCATATATCAAAAATTTTAAAAATACTTCTGCATTCCCCAATCCAAAATATTTTAATGCCATTCCCAAAAAAAGAGGACTGTGAACCCATTTCAGGATAAAAAGGAGTTGAAAAGATAATAATGAACTCTTCCCCAACTAGCAAATGCTTAATTTTATTGGATAAAACATTTTATTCTTTTAAAAATATAAATACGTATTAGATTTTTCTCAGAAGTCAGATATATTTAGTCTAGGAATTAATAAAATTTTCATCCCTCCACAACAGACCTTAAATCGTTTATTTACTTTCCCTGTCTGTTATAGTTACTTTATCTCATTCTGGCTTGACTTTTAATAGATTAAGTCTCTATCTCATTATTCACATTTAAATATATCCTTTCTTTTTAAGGAAATACATCCTTTGTAATGCCTCAATTTAATGTTATCATTTAATATTTACCCTTTGTCAAAGCAAGTGCTTCTCGAAACTCCATGCAGGATGTATTAAATATTACATGAATTTTACTTAAAGCAACAAAAATGTTTCCAGATGATAGTAACTTTTTCATCACGTCACCAAAATTTCTTCTAATACTTACACATATTGGTCAGTTAGTGCAGAATCTACACCGACCTCATTTCACAATCTTAGCAAAAGTTATGATGAACACATAAACAAAAATAAATTCTTTACTTTTATTTAATAAAATGAATGGTTTATTCAACAAAGTAATAATGCATCAACAATTTATTAATTCAATAATTCTTTAGCAAGAAGCGCTTTGCTATAGTTCTGAAATCTATATAACTAATGTTACTGTACAAAAAAATTTTTTCCATGTTTGCTTCGTATTATTTCCCAGATGTTAGAACAAATTAAGGAATCACATACAAAGCTCATGGAAGTCCCACATTCACTTTCCTAGTAGTTTAAGACAGCATATAAAAGGGTATTTAAGTATTGGAAACATTTCTCACAAGTTATTTAGAATTACTATTCTGTTCTGTCTCTATATTTGAAAGAAAAATAGGAGGAACTCTTGCTCATTTTTTATATAGCTTTTGAATAACCAAACCACATTACATTAGTAAATATTTTATGATACTATGAATAGGGTTACTTTGCTAAAATTTCATCTATATAGTTCGTATCAAATTTGAATTATATCAAATCTTTTTAAAGGCAGAGTTCAGATGGTAACAAGAAAAATGACCAAAAGTTAAAGACGAAAGAATCACAAGGCAGAGATTTTCTGAGTAAACATAATTACTCCAAACCATTCAGCAAGAAACCTATGCTACTTCCCAATATGCCACGTACTAGAGCTGGAAGGTGGAGAAGACATCTTCACCCTAAAGGATTTCACAGTCTAGGTAGCAAGCTAAACTTAGGAAATATCAGTGGAATGACGTTTGAAAGTAAATGTAGTAGGACCATAAGGAGGAGATAAGAGGTTAGATATTAAAAGGTCAAGAGCCATGGTAGAAATTCTAGATTTCTACAAGTAATAAATATTTTAAAATCAATCTCAAATTCCAGTGAACAACACAGGAGATAGAACAATATTTAAATTAACAATCACTCAAAAGCATGCTGAATATATTAAACTGTTACTACATATACATAAAAAAAACAGATTTTAAGTTTAAAGAATGTGTGTTTATATACACATATACTTTGTGAACAAACAAGGTTTTTATATAAAAGCCTTATATAAAGGAAATTATTTTCTAAAATTTGTGTAAAAATATTTCAAAATATAAGCATTCTTAATCTATGTATTCAATTAAAATGTATATACTACAGTTAAAGGTTACAGATTCATTCTAGTGACTCATAAGCTATATTCATTTAAAAATCACATAATAACTTAGGAAAAGGTTCCAAAGTAACAATTTAGATCTATGAATGACTCCCTGCAGTACTGAATAAAAAGCAGGGTTATGTTGAAAATATTAACCATCCATTTCGTTTTAATCTCTTATGCTTGCCGTGATATCAGCAAGATGGTAATATGAACAAATTGTTCCAAGCTTTTGAAGGAAAGGGATTAATGGTATAAATCAGGTTTGTTGTTCTGAACTATTATACTTTATGCTTATGCCTGAGAGAAAACAATTTGGCAGATACATAGTCTCACTTAATTTAATCAGGAAGAGCTTTGATGCCAGGTAACTCAGAATTTGGTGCTAATTAGCTTAAAGTCCTCTCAATGACAAGTCCTGGTGTGGACAGTTCATCATGAATGCACCTGTTCCTGAATATTGAAAGTATAACTGAAAAGCAAACAAAAGAAAATCTATATCACATCTTACACCTGTGATAGGTAAATATATTTCTTTTCCTAGGAATGTAATCCCAAAATAATATATAGATAATTCAACTTTGCTATCAAAAAATCCAACTATTGATTTATATTTTATACCTCATTCAATGAATACTAATTTGTGGCTTTCTCACTTTTACTGAACTGGCATTGATCATGAATGCAGTTTAGGAAGCAAAAATCATTTCACTGTATAAGGTCTTAATGTACTGCATGATTAAATAAAAGATGCCGAATAAGATATATTAGTGGGTCAGAAAAAATTTTTAAAATTCATTAAAAATAAATATCCAGTGTTGAGTTTGGTGATTTATTTATTTGGATGGTACGGTGTTGGAAGCAGACTGGAAGGACCTGAAGGTTTGTAGACCAAATGAATGAGTAAATAGGGAATGAAGACAAGTCATGTGTGAAAGAAATAACAGCTTAAGACTCGCACACAAAGCATTTCAGCTACCTATATGACACGGAAGCAAGTAGGCATTCAAGAGACAGTAAAATACACGAATTTAAATTCTGAAGAAGGCTTTTGGCTAGGGCACTTGGGCACACTTATACCAGGACGGTTTGGAAGATGTGCAGCAATGCACTTGAAGCAAAAACAGTGATGTCAGAGATGAACAAGAAAGCAGCCATCAATACCCAGTGCTCCAGTGAGATAAGACAACAAGTAGATACAAAGTGGCTTTGTATCTGACAATCAGAATACCACAAAAGCAGAAAAATGAGAAATCAGAATTCAGTAGGTTAAAACATGAAGTACTGAAGAAGGGGGAAAAAAACTGAGTGCATGAGTCTTTGGAGATCTGCACAGAAAGAAACAAAAACAAATAAACAAACAAAAAATCCAGTGTGGAGGTGGGCTATATATAAAATTCAGAGGGCTGTTCATTTGCATCTGCTTGTTTGTTTGCAAGTATCCAACATAAGCATACTCATATACCCAAGGAAACAGACGTGTCACAGAACGTGAGTGTGAGGAAGCACAAGGAGGATAACAGAAGGAGCAACTTTCTAGAGAAGGTGGGGGATGCTGCTCACAACCCAAGAGAGGAAATCACTCTTCACCCGCACCCCTCAGCAGATTGCTATCTTCTGGATTCAGCCTAAATATTATCCTTTGATGTTACCACGTTTCTTTAAATGAAAGTCATACCAAACCACTAAAGGCTAGTAACTGAAATTTCAGAAATAAAAAACTCTTCTAAACATCGAAAGTAAGGAACTTTGTTAATCAATTTGACCTCTCAGAGATACAAGGTTTCCTTCTGCTATTTCAGGTTTACTATGAAACGTATCTTATTGATGAACCAGAAGTGTAATAGTTGTTCTCCTTGCACAATAAAAAGAATTTAGAGGTGATAAAGAGTAGTTAATGGATTTTCTATTTTCACAGCATAATTATATAATCTCAAAATGTATCTAACAGTCATTCAATTGAATGCCTCACACACATCTTTTGAAATATCTGAGATTAGAGTCTTAATGAAGTACTTTGTAAGCTGCCTATTTTTCACTCTCAAAACTTATTAAAATGGCATTTGAAAATCCTTAATTAACTTTATTCTTAAAAAACAATGCAGAGTCAATTTCTCTATTGTATGTATATGCATTTTGTTTTAAATAACTCAAGCTAACTCAGAAAACGCTCACAGAAAATAGGCTAACAATTTTAAATAGAAACAGAGAAGAAGTTACACTGTAGTATCTGTTTCAGCCACTTGCCTCAAAATATGAAGATATGTTAGATCAGATTTTATAAGCTCTTTATTGTATTTTACTTAACCAGGAGTTTCGGGAATATTACAAGATTCAATGAACAAAGGGTTGGTAGAAGTTGGGAATTAAACACTCCTCAACATTTCAGAAGCAAGCATAAGGGCTTTGAACCTGAACGTTTGCATATGTGATTACCTACATACATATATAGCTACATATGTAAACTGCTTCACAAGAAATTTATGCCCTAATAGTTCTTCTAGGAATTTTCTGACACTTTTATTTAAGTCTGGCTATAAAAATATAAATATTCAATGGCTTTCAGTGAATGACAATGATTCTCCATCTTCAGAATTGTGACTTGCTATTAAATTTATCATAAAATGTCTACTACACATCAGAGAACATCTATGACAGATATTTTTAAGAATTGTTTTTTCCTTCTTTCTTTCTTCTCTTTTTTTTTTTCCACAGTACCTGCCTGGCGAGCACAAGGTCCTGAGTTCAAATCCTAATTACACCCTCTTCAAAAAAAAGGATCCCTTTTTCAATTATTTTGCTGCTGTTATTGTGGAACATCATCTTTTAAATAAACTTTTAATCCTCAACATTCTGTACTATTCATGACAATTAAAGGACGCATACTTGAGAAACACTGACCTAAATATCCAAACATCAGGTGGAGCACTTAAACAAATAACATGAAGTATTACATTGTATATTCTCAAATAAGGGATGCCTACCATGGGCCCAGTAACACTCTTTAAATGAAGACTGAATATAGTAACACCACCATACAGTGTTGTGGTTTATCTTGACCATCAACTTTACTGGATTATAAGACTCCCGGAGTGCTGACTGGAATATAACGGCCCCAAGTCCATCAAGAGGTTAGTCCACTGATCAGTTCTAGCTGAATAGGTTAGTAAGAGGTAGGCTCTAGCGAACAAAGTGGGTGGTGGAGGGTGTGATCTTGGGGACTATATAAGGCTGCTGTTCCTTCCTCTCCTGTGCTCTTCTGCTCTTTGCTTCTAGATGCCATGAGTTGAGCAGTTTTCTTCCACCATACCCTTCCACCATGATATTTCTGCCATGAAGTCACCAGACGAGGGACTGGAAAGGTCTGAAACCATGAGCCAAAATAGACCTCTCCTCCTTTAAATTGTGGATGCCAAGTACTTTGTCTCAGTGCTGGAAAAGTGACTAATACATGTGAGTGAATAGTAAGTCCCTTTTAGAGACATTGAGGATACAGATGCTCAAAGACATGATTTTACCCTGTAGAGCATACAGCAGAGATAAGTATCAGTCCCTGATTTTTGAACTCAAAACTCTGAAAACTGACAATGCATGCATACAAATTACAGTATTCACTTTCTTATCCAGCACATTTCAAAGCTTATGAGAGTCCTTTGAGTGCAGCCTACTTTTCCAGCCATAGAGGATATAAAAAATGTATAGCAAGTGTGATTTCTAAGATTAGAAGCGATAGTCAAATATTAGACAAACCACATTACAAAAACTAGTCAATACATTAAAGCTTCAATGACATTAAAGAGAACTACTGTATTATTTGTATTATCTTTTGTAAAAATAAAATTTTATTAAAATAAACTGAAATCAAAATGGCATTGCATTATTGTTCTGGGCTATTGAATGGCAATAAAAATGAATAACCTAAAACCAATGGCCAAATTATACTTAAAGGAATGTGATAATGACCAATGAAAAGTTCTACTAGTTGGGTATGAAGTTATGGAAAGAGAATGAGAGGGAGAGATATAATGTTGGAGCTCCATTTGTGAACCTGAAATCAAACAGACTTGATAATCAAAATCAAAAGGGTAGATTACTTTCTCCTGCAGGACACACCGTACAGATTCAGTACACTGCCTGAGGGATGTCAGCCTCTGGGGCAAGCAACCCATGACCCATAGTAACAGAAAACTCACCATTTCTAAGTGCATAATGCTGACAAGATTTTTCAAGAGTTCTCTAGCCCCATCTAAAATATTCCCTTTCCTATGCAAATAAAAAGCAGCATCTCTCTCACCATGCATGCACAACACTGGTACAGCGATAATTATTAAACCTAAGAACTGTTTACATCTTACATTAAACTACAGTTTAATGTCTTTGCGTCACTGTTTAAAGTTGTTGGTGAGAGAATTTATTTTTTTACTCTCCTATGGAACACAATCACTGCAAGAGTAGATGGATTTTGTCATTCATATTTATTTATTTCTTTTCTTTATATTATGCCCAAAATTATTGACAGTACAGTTTCATTTAGAATATGTCACCATTTATTGTAGATGGGTGCTAACCAGAAAATTATTAGAACTGCATCCAACAGGGGAGCATGCTAGAATAATAATAATGTATTCATTTTTCAGATTAAACATGATCAAACACATATGCCACCTCATCAGTTCAGATGTTTGTAAATCTACAAATTCTCTGACTGCCATCTTAAGCAAGGAAAAATGCTGCAAACTACTTGCAGGGTAAACATTCTTCACCAACACTGACCTTTCTAATATTCTCCTAGAAGTGCTAAGATGTAATTATAATTAAAGGCCTATAAGAATGGGAGCAGGTCCAAGCTGTGCACTAACTTAACACCTGCAGGGTTTCGTCCCTAGGAAAGGAAGTGACTATATTTTAAAGGAAAGAGCTAGCAATTTTTCTGCTATGGGGGATGGGTAACATGCTTCTAAGGACAGGGAAAGGAATAATCTAAGTGAAAAGGATGGAAGTGGAATTCTGTACTACTCAAATCCTCACACATATTCTTCTAGTTCTTAGGCGTCCATGGCTTTATTAATCAATTCCCTAGTGCCTGCACAACAGACAATGTAAAGTTTAGGATTTGAATAATGGCGTATACCTCAGGAGACACAAGATCAAATTCTCTGGGTTTCATTTTTTGACCCAGTGCTAAAGTTTATGCTGCAGGAAGCATGTATTTCATGTACTGCCCCAACTCTGATGAAGCCCATACCTTCACATTTACTCACTCATGATACAGAGCTGTTGAAATAAGCTACTGAGCAGCTGGGCTAAGGTCACGTACCTGGCAGGAGAGACTTCTGGTTTCTGCAGTTGTCAGACCAGTGGCACAGATAACAAGGAAGATGAGCACCACAATAGGTAACTATCCAGAGAAGAAGACTAAGCTGAATAGGAACCAGAGGATGGTGGAAAATTGATAAACAGAAAAAATGACACACATTTACCAAAATAATTACACCACACGGCCCCCAGAATGTTATATATTAGCTTAATTTTCCCTTGTTTGATTTAAAAAAAAAATAACATGGTATTTCATAGACCATATACTCTGCTTAAACATTTTTAAGTTCTTTGATCTTTCTGACTATATCAAGTTTGTCCCAGTTATTTCAACATTTATCTGAATGGAGGTTACAATTATAAATTAAGAGTTTCGTTTTGTATTAGTAATACATGATCATGTTATAAGGAGTTCAAGGAGAAAAAGTAATATTCAGCTTTGGGCATGCAAAAAAAGTACGTATGGAGCAAGACATGCTATCAATTTGAGAAAAGTGCTAGCAAATTAACGAAAATGCTTGTTCAGCTGACTATAATGTAGCTGTAATATAAGGAACAGCTACAGCTATAATGCAAGGAGTATCTAAACAGCTACACCATAATAAAGGAATATCAAAAAGAGAATAGAATATGACATTTGAGAGTCATATCTCAAACAAGGATAGGAAAGAAGACAAAGGAAACAAAGCAAAACTGTCTCACATGGAAATCGATTCTCCCTTGTCTGTGCTCTGCCTTTCTAAAGGTCATTAGATTAGCAAGGGTAAAACTGAGGGCAGAGCAGGGATCTAAGTTCTCGTTTCTTATTCTGAAAGAGGCTGTCTCTCAGTCCATCTCAAAAGAAGCCACATCACTCTGGCAGGAGAACAGGAAGAGAGAGGACCAAGGGTTAATTGGCTTGGTCTTTGATATCAATGCAGTTTAAGGAGAAAGAAGAGGCAGCTCACAGTCTGCCTGGGACACCTGCTGAGGTGTGGCCTTCATTCTGTTCTGGAGCTTGCAGAACAGACTGTGGAATCAACCCGTGGATGCCTAACCAGGTCTTAGAGAAGTAAAGGGTAGCAGTGGGACAGAAGGAAAGACTGAGTCAGTCAGTGCTACAGGGGAGCACGGCCCTGATGAAAGGAAGCAAATGCCAACTGATGCCAGCTGACTCAAGCCATGAAAATCCAGCAGCATGGCAGGCAGCAACCAACTCGACAATGAACTTCACTCTGGGGAGGAGCCAGAGGATCTAAGTTGTCTCTTCTGTTTCAAAGATACATAAGCTGTCCTCTGAGAAACTAAGCTGTCAGACCAAGGACAGACTTAAAATGAATGTTTTAAATTTTCAATAAGGCCAAGCATTTAGCTCACATTTTCCTGCTAATCTCCTTTCCTGTCCCATCAGTCTTCTTATATTAGACATGGGAATTCCTTTGTTTCAATTCTTCAGACCAAAAGCTTTGCCATCAACTGTGAGCATTCCTTTCTCATAAGCCCCAAAGCCACATATGCTTCCCCTTGTTCTCTCCACTCCTTACTCCCTTCGTTGTTGTTCTTCAAACAAGACACAGTGCTGCCACAGGACCTTTGCATTGGTGTTTTGCATTGGGATGCTGCTCTGCCAAAGCTATCTGCAAACTATTCTCTTCTTGTTCCCCTGGTACTGCTACAAAGAAGCTGACTTCCATCTTATTAAAAACTGCACTCTGCCTTTGCTAGCACTGCTCAGTCCCCTAATGCTCCTTCACTGCCCCATGGCCGTGATTGTCTCTTATAATATTCCATAATTCATTTATTTATTTTTGATTATTTATCTCCTGGCAACAGAATGGAATCAACAAGGCTGCTGAGATGTTTGTGCATTTTATTCACTACTGTATTTCTCGTAGCAAAAACAGCCTAGAAGCATAGCAGGCACGAAACAAGGGATGATTAACCCAGACTTCAAGATAGAAAAGGAAAATCAGATGACTCATAGAACAAATTAAGGAAAGGTTTTCCCTATCTAACCATTTGCCCCCTGACATTACATGTATTCAAGGATGATTTATCTTTGCCACCCTTCCTCATTCTGCAGTTCAGCCTTTGCACTACATGCTGACTAAGGAGAATCAAACTGAAACCATGAGGTTTACATAAAAACATTTATTGAACACTTTCTACCTGCTGTTCAAGTACTCAGCATATAACACTAACTTTACAGGCTTACCAAGTAAACAAAACAGTATTACGAACCCCACTGAACAAATAAGGTAACTAAGGCAAAACTGGCTGAAAATGTTTCCCAAGGTCACAGTGTATTAGAGCCAGGATTCAAAACTATGCAGCGTGACTTCAAAGACCCTGCTCTTAACTTGCTCTCTGGCTTCTGCATTTCCAACAGCTGCTCAGGTATCTTGAAGCAAGAGCCAGCTTATTACTTAGTGCATTCTGTGGAATTAAGAGTTATTTCTTTAAAACTCAAGCAAAAAAAACGAAATTTTTTTTTCTAAAAGAGGTACAGAAATATAAATACATAAAGTAAAATGTTAAATAAAATACTCAAGAATTAGTAAGGTTTTTAAAATCATAAAACACCATCTAAAACTGAATGCCACATAGCCAAAGTGTCTAAAGGTATACCTTGATTTAGTATAACTGTCTTACATGTTTTATGTAATTTTTGGCCTCTCAGTCTGGCTGCTAATCTGTGACAATTAACTTGTTATGGACTTTAAATAAATGAATCTGACGCTGTCAAAAAAATACAAAAATTTTTAAATTTTAAAAAGGAGAGGGTGAAGAGGAAACAAAAAAATGGAGTTGTTCTATGTACATGCATAAATTCTCTGCATTGAATGTTACCATTAGGTACTGCAAACGTACTAAAAAAATTAAATGACAGTCAAAAATGTATCCTACAAAAGATTATTTATTTTTACTGTTCCTACATTAACTTTGGAGAGAATAGAGCCAATGGAAAAGGGAAAGTTCTTAAAATAGAGTGCAAAAGCATACAGATTGAGGCTCTACAGCTATCGTTTCAGTGTTAAGACAGTACAATCTTTGGGGTAGGGTACATAGGGATCACTAAACCTTTCTTGACCCACTCCTTATTTTTAATAAAGATGGCTAAAGGGACCTTCCCCAGCCTTAAAACCTCAGGTTGTTCTACGCTCAAATTAATCTTATATAGAAGTTCTACAGCATTTTCCATGAGACAGCGTTTTCTCTAATATTCGATTCAGTTAGAGAGTTTTCAATATCTAAGATATTAAGCATAATCTATATTTTCATGGCATAATATATAACTGTTGCTAAAGAGTACCACTTTTTAAGAACTATTTAAGTTATATTGTAATTTAATGTTTTAAAAGAACAAATGCTAAAAGCAAGAAATTAGAAAAGAAAATGTGCTCATTATTTTGAGGGACATTTGATTTTCCTATAGCATTAATTTCTAATTCAAAAATATTAAAAATAAATGTCATGCAATTTTAGCTTGTTCTTATAATTACAGACTCACATGCAGCTATACAGAACACAGAAAAGTTGCTTATACCCTTTCTCCAGTTTCACACAATGGTATCATTTTGCATTACCACCATCAAAATTAGGAAAATGACACTGACAAAATTTACCAATCTTATTCCAACAGCACCAGATTTCCTCTGTACAACTCTTTATGTGGATCCAGTTTCACTAGTTTTATCATTTTTTCCACTGGTGCTGATTACACCCACACTATCAAGACAGTAGTTCCAACAAAGGATCCCCCATCTGACCATTGAATAAGCTCAACCAACCCTCTCGCTGTTTTCTTTCAAAACAGAAGAAAATGAAGTTGGAAATAGCATGTTAATTTAGGTTCAACCCACAAAATGGTTACTGATAAAACTTTAAACTACTAGAATTAAGAAACAATTGAGATTACCAAGACAGATGTTTATGTAATGGGAAAAACAAACTGAAAATAACAACTTTATTTGTTGCTTACCACACAATTAAATTTAGAGTAACAGACTCTCTGGGAAATAATTTCAATATGTAGACTTGGAGCAGTAGAAAATTTTACTGAAATTACACTGAGATTTAAGCAGCTAATATTCAACTCTAATGCAAAGAATTCCATAAACTTTCCAGCCAAGAACGTAGCATTCTAGCTAGAAGAATATTCAAAATAAATTTGCTTAGAAGAAAAAAAGTAACATAATCTAAGTGAAACACAGGAATTAATTATTTATAATTATTATAATTATAATAAATGCAGGGAATTATTTACAAGTATAAAATAAGTAAAATGCCAGAGATAATGCCTGTGCTCTTGTACTATACATGAAGACATAAATAATACAAAAGCATATTTGTAAAGATGTTAGAATAGCATCTGTCCTTTAAAAAATGCAAAGAACTATTCACAATGGAATCCAGAACTATTTCTCATTACCAAAAAAAAAAAAAAAGAAAGGCCAATTTTAGGCCTAACTTTCATGCTTAAAAAACTGCAATTTTCTATAAAATTAAAATAACTGATATTCTTTTTGCCAAATTTTTACCTGATGGTCTCTCCTTCCCTCAATAATTCCCTTCTGGCCAGGGATAAAGCTCAGCAGAACAAGCCGCTGCCTGGCAAGCACAAGGCCCTGAATTCAATTTCTGGTACAAAAAAACTCCCTTCTTTGTCTTTTCCATTTCCCTTTTTTCCCCTTGTTTCCTTTTTTATTGTCTTTCTTAATTTTAAAAAAACTTGAAATGTAAACTTCCAAACTGATTCAAAGGGAGAGAGATGAGTATGCTAAACTTATATACACATAAATCTGCTTAAACAGTCACCAGTGCATGACTAATCCTTTTCACCTATAGCCCAAACCACTTACAGTCCCACTACAATTTTTCCAAAGCAAATATTAGACTACATCAAGTCATCTATAAATTTTTCAGTGTGTACTTCTAAAACAAATGGTTCTTAACTGCAAAAATTTTATCACACCTAAAAAATAAATAACTTCAACAGTATGTCATTAAATAAGTAGTCAGTGTTCATATTTCTCATCTTTTTGTTAGGTTTATTTTTTCAGATTGGGATCAAACAATGTAATTTTGTGCAATGCTTTCACTGACAGGTCTCTTAAGTTTGCTCTAACACATTCTCTTATCATCTCCTTTTATTCCATTTACATTTTTTTTTTTTAGTTAAACAAAACAGATCTTGTGGCATGTAAACTTTCTCCACTGTCTAAATGCTGACTGAAATTATATATATATATATATATATATATATATATATATATATTATAAATTGCTCAAGAGATCTAAAACCTTCATCAGATACAAGCTTGACTGCAGGTATATATGCATGAGAGAATGTGGACAAGACTACATCATGAAGAATGTGGAGATTTTAAAAAACATCTAAAACTCATCAACTCTTCTTTCTCTTGCCTGATTACTCTGGCTAATGTTTCAAATACCATGTCGAAAAAGAGCAGTTACAGTGAATATCCTTGGATGTTTCTGATTTTAGAGAAAACAATTTTCAGTTTTTCTCCACTTAATATGATGTTGGCAGTAGGTTTGTCCTAAATGGGTTCATCAGATCAAGATAAGTTACTTCTATACCTATTTTCTTCAGGGTTTTGGCCATGAATGGATGTTGGATTTTGTTAAAGGTTTTTTCTATATCTATAGAGATTATCCTGTGATTGTTTTTGCCTGTTTATGTGATAACAGTTATTGATTTGTGTATGTTGAAGCATTCTTGCCTCCCTGGAATAAACTGTACTTGATTATGATGTATGACATTTTTAATGATTTGTTGCCTTCTCTTCACCAGTATCTTGTTGATGATCTTTGCATTTATGTTCATTAAAGAGACTGGCTTGCAATTTTCTTTATAACTGAGTCCCTGTCCAGTTTTGGAATTAAAGTGATCTTAGCTTCCAGGAAAGAAGTATTACCTCCATTTTCAATATCATTGCAGAGTTTGAAAGGTGTTGCTGTTAGATCATCCTTGACAACCTTACAGATTACAGTGTTGAATCCACCTAGTCCTGGGCTTTTCCTAGTCAATAGGTTTCTTTATTATTGCTTCAATTTTATTGTCTGTTACTGTATTATTCAGAAAATTTTTTATCTTCTTGTTTCAGTTCTGGTAATTCACATCTTCTAGAAATGTATCAATTACTTCTTGATTCTCCAATTAACTGGAGCATGGATTGTAAAAATAGTTACTAATAATCTTCTGGATTTTGTTAGTGTTCATTGTGATTTTGACTTTTTCATTTCTAATTGCTTTGATAGGAGTCTTTTCTTCATCATTTTAGTAAGATTGGCTAAGAGTTTTTCTATGTTACTTATTGTTTTGAAGTACCAGCTCCTTAATTCATTCATTGTTTGTATTTTTGTCTCAATTTTGTTAATTTATCCACTGATCTTTTTTATTTCCTTCTTTATACCAGACTGTTCTTGTTTCTCGAGGGCCTGGAAGTACATCATTAGGCTATTTGTTTGAGCTTCCTTGGTTTTTCTGTGAGCATTCACAGCTATGAACTATCCTATTAGGACTGCTTTCTTTGTGCTCCATAGTTTCTAGTGTGTGTTACACTGGCATTATCATTTAATTCTACCCATCTGTCTAATTTCATCCTTGATTTCTCCTGTGATCCACTTGCATTTCAAGAAAGCATTGCTTATTTTCCATGTATTTCCATAATTTCTTGTACCATTTTAGTATTGAACTAATCAGCAAAGTTTTGTTTCCATGATGTTCCCCTGATAATTTTTTAAACATTTCTTTTTTTTTTAATTACAAGATACAACATTATTTTCAAAGTATTCAGTACAAGAGATAAATGAAAAAGATTCTTTAAAAAATAAGTAATAACACAAACTTCCTTTTCAATGAACTAAGATAAACTATTAGTAGAAATGGAACAAATTAGCATAGATATTAAAATGCTTTTCATATCTTTGCTGAGATTTTTCCATTTTCCCAAGGATAAACTGAGAATTTTTATAAATTTCCTTTGAAATTTTTTTGATACTTCCAATCTCTGACACATTTTAATGTTCTCAGTCATCGTTTCATTCATTTTCTTGGTTCTCTGTTTAATCATATTGTGAAAACTGATGCTATTATGGGGTATCTGGCTTCTGTTTATTGTTTCAGTTAAACATTGAGGTTCGACATGTGGCTTCTGGTCTGCTGCTTTAGGCTGTAATACAAAGGGCAGCTTATTTGGTACAGTCTTTGTAGCATTGTTCTGGCCTGCTTGTTTGATTTGCTGTTTTCCACAGACCCTTATTAGAGCTCTCTGAGAAAAATAACACTAGTTTTTGACAGCTATCTTGGCTTCTGAAACAGTAGGTTTTTTCAGGCCTATCATGTAAATTTTTATCCCTCATTGAAATCAGTCAGTTTTCCCAGTTGTTCTGGTTTCTTTTAATGGTAATTAATATTAAAATACCATGACCTGCGTGCTATGGGTGCTCATTGGTCTCTGTTTCTGAAATTATTGTGTTTAAGAGCACCACAAAATTTTTTAAAGATAAAATACACCATTCAGTCACACTGTAACAATTCAAATGTAGTATTATAGAATGCTTTCTTAAATTTAGCAATCTATCCTTTTCAGTCATACTGCAAATCTCCATTCCCATTAATATTTATAAAATTAAACATGACTTATCCCAAGACACACAATAGTTTCACAATATCAACACTAAACCATTTAAGGTTTTTAAAATTCTTTTTGTCATTAAGGCAAAAAATATATAGTGACTCAAGTACAATATATCTTTAAAGATACTAAGACAAGCTTTCTTTTTCATGTGCTTAAGGCTTACCGGCTATACACATTTGATTATCTGAGGTTTCTTCTCCTTAACAGTAACTTTATTTCAAAATTATATAAACTAATACCCGGATTAAATGAAGCCAAATAATAGATACTTTGGTATTCATCCAAGATAGGTAAGGTTTTTTTTAATTTTTCAAAGTATCACACAAACACCATAAGTATATACAACTTTTATGTTTGCATTTACCAATTTAAAATAATTTAATTAACAAACACTAAGCTTTATCCTTCCATTTTTCTTCAATATAAATAAATAGCTGTACACTTAAATGTCCTTCATTTATTAGATGGACGGCAGCATCTTAAACGCTTTTTTCTCAAGTTAGAGTACAGCCTAGATATATATCTTGATCTGCTATTGTACAGAGATATTTGCATTCCTTTTCACTCAGGGTCTCACTATATTGTGACTGTGTCCTTCTCTATTCAAGTCTAATAGTGAACATTTCACTATTAAAAACAGCCCTGCAATAAGCAATCTGATTTATTAGGGTTATTACCTAAGTCTCCACTGCACCTCTGACATATATACCTACAAGTAAGATTTAGGAGACAAAAAGGAAATGTTCGTGAAAATCAAAATCATCTTCAGAGAAGCTGTATCATTGCCACAAGGAGTACATGAAAGTATCCATTTCCCCACATTGTCTCACCTCACACTCTGTCACACACTATTGAGTTTTAATATTATTTATATATATTAAGAATTTAACTTCCTGTCTGTGATAAAACTTACCGATATTTAGCTCAGTGTGCGATTTATCTTTTTTTTATTGCTCAGGGTGGGAATATTTTGGCCATTTAAAAAACTGTCCATGCAATCAAAATTTTAGTTTCTTCTTGCCTATTGCCTATGAATTTGCAATAATAGCTAGGTAAGTTTTGTTTATAGCAACATTATAAATGCATATGCCCATGCTTTCTCTGGTATTTGAATAAGTATATGCTTATATTTAAATCTCTGACTCACTGAAAATTTATACTAGTAGATACACTAATAGATACAGATGTCAAAAGCAGATATAATTATTTTTATTTTTCAAGACACTTAACTACTGCAGCATTCTTAAAAAAAATTATCCATCTCTATGTTGTAATTAACTTCTCTTCTTTTTCAGGATTATTCTGTATATTCGTGCCTTTTCATAATTTAAAAAGAGTCCTCCAAGGCCGCATTTAAAAAATAAGATTGCATGTGTACTGAGATATTAAATGCATAAATTAACTTTAGCATAAATGATGTCTTAAAATTATAAATTAACTTTAGAATAAATGATGTCTTTATGTTGAGTCTTTTGAGTCAATAAAATGATATGCTTTTTCCAGTACACTTTCATATTTTTCAGGTGTTTCATACGTTTCCTCATATGTGCTTTGATATTTCTTGTTAAGGCTGGATATACCTTTATTTGCTTTATCAATAAATGAATGGGGTCTTTCATTCCATTTTACCACCAGGATTATTCGTTTGAATGGCTGTTTCTTATTCTCAACAATATGGATAGTTTGCACATGAAATAGTAAAGAGTAACTATCACATTCCTACTCCATACAACAAAGAATACAGCAAATCTAAAATTTAGGAGACAAGTTAAGAACAAGATTAAAAAAAACACACACACAAAGAAATTCTACTACTAATACAAAAAAATAGGCAGCACATCAGTTCCAGACTGATAATTATTTCTGAAATCTGATCCTTTGGGGAGAGAAACAGATATTCTATACCTCTAGCTATTTGCAAAGGACAATTATTCAGTAAGGACAGGTATGGACAATCATGGAATGATTAACCATGCTTTTATAAAGGGAAACATAATTCACACTACCAGAGGTTTTCTACATAGGATGAATAGGATCTTGGTTGTTCATATCTGCCTTATTTGATAATTTGTTACTAGACAAAAGATTTCATTTAATTTCTCATGGGAGAGCCTATAATTACAACATAGAATCAGTACATCACACTGTGTTAAGCAGAAAAAACAAAAGGTAAAAAATTCAGACAACTAAGGTATGGTGTTACCCACCTGTAAACCCAGTACACACTGTGAGGCTGACGCAGGAAGATAGCAAGTTCAAACCCAGTCTGGGCACTTTAGCAACATAGCAAGACCCTGTTTCCAAAATAAATAAAAAAGAGCTACGAGTGTAGCTCAGTGAGAAGGTCCTAGAATGGCATGAGAAGATCCTGGTAATGGAATCCCTAGTACCACTACTAGTAATAATAATAATAATAACAATTCAAAATAAGAATAAAAGAAGTATCCATTCTCATTTACTTTGCTGTGCATTGAGTACATATGTATCTCTATGTCACCTATCAAAATAATAAAAATACTTTGTGGAACTACGTTGTGGAAAAATAAGAGCTAAATTGTCAATTTCATACAGCCTAACTTGTTAGAATCTGTATGAGTTATATTAGAGCATTATAAATATTTTTTAAAAATTTAAGTACTTCAAATACTGTACAACATATACAACAGAATAGAAAATATAGTAAGTCACATACTTTAAAGTTATTCTTAAAAAGGAAAAGGTCGTTAAATTAACCTCTCGTGGTGTAATCCATATATCAATCTCTCCATATTGTCTACAACTAGTTAGGAATTTTGCAACATATGCATTCTGCTCACTTTAATTGGATATTTTCTTGAACAGAATAAAAACAAATCATAAGTAATTTAGAATAACAAGAAGTGACAATATGCAAACTCTGACAAAACATTTACCCAGAACAATTTCAAGACCATAATATAATTTTGAAAATAAACCATCTGATATCTAAATTGCCCACGTGTTTCTTTTAAAGTAGTATAAAAAATATAGGCTGAAGTCATTAACTTGCATACTCTGGAGCACTAACATTGATCTTGATAATTCACCAAATAGAACAAACATCCATTCACTTCAAAGAAACAAAATATAGCAGCTAAAAATAAAACAACTCTCTTGGCAAGAGAAACTAATTAATTTTGTTTGTTTTTCTGCTCATAAGAAAAGTTATCCATTGTTTCTCTAGATGAAATCAGATGTTGAACTGGGGCAATATGAAGCCAATGAATTTACTTACAAGACCTTTCCTGCTACTACTCTAAATTGGTTATTTATTACTGGCCCTTTCTTCTTCCTAATAAAGAAAAATGAATGACCCTTTAGAGTATACTCTGAGTGACATATGAAACTATGATGTGTGTGCGTGTGTGCGTTTCTATTCATTTGTGTGTGTGTGTGTGTGTGTGTATTTTCACCCATATTCACATACTTCTACAGCATCAAGTAACAAAATAATCACTGATCCTTCAAACAAAAATAAGCCCGAAGTCCAGCATAAGAGAAAATACATAGAATAGTAGTATATTTCCTCTTTCAAGGGTGAAAGTATTTCCCAGGCCTAATGATGTTCACTTATTATTTTTCTGTAAATTCATTTTTGGTTATTTTATTCTAATAAAAGAGCATGAAAATTAGCTTATTCCTTCTGGTCTAATTTCAATGAATATAAAAGACCATCCTAAGGAATTAGTACCTCATAATTCAATAATCCTCTTTAAAAATAAATTTTTAATTATTTTTAAAAATCATAAGATGGGAAAACATTAAAAATATGAACACTATTGTTATGATCTATGTCTATCACAGTAAAGAAGTTGGGATGAATAATTGCAAGAGAAAGTAGTACACATCTTTCAAAAGAATTTGATATTAAAATTTCTTAACCATTTCAATTTGTGTACTTCTAAGCAATGCTACAGATCCAAGAAAGCTGCCCAAGGGCCAGGGAAATAATTCAGCAGCATAAATGCCTGCCTGGCAAGTAGAAGGTCCTGAATTCAATTCCCAGTACCTAAATAAATAAATCTGTCCATAACATTTTCACAGGTGGATACAGAGGTTCCACAACCTAAGACCTTTTCTTTCCAGCCCAAGCTCCAGCTGCTCCAGCGTGAAGATAGATACCATGGCACACAGCCAAAACATGTTCTTTCAGACGGCTATTCTTCAGCTAACTCTTAGACACGGGTTTTCACTGTGTCCTTAGGAAGTATAAAGGACTTTCTCTTCAGGCAGCCTCTGAGAGATTGCTCAGAGTATTCTGGGGTCATGAGACCCCAGCGTACGATTTAGAAAACAGAAGGGCAGGGGCTGTGAGCTGACAGCCAGGAACCCACCTTCAGCCTGTGGAAAGAAATTCTTAAATGCTAAGGATGAAGGCAGGTAATGCAGATGCCTCCAGCGGAGGCAACTCCACATCTTAGGAATCCTCAGGACTATCATAGCTGTTATCTACAAGTGTCCTTGAAGTTTGGCCAAACAAGCTACCTTAGTCAGAAACATGCATTATTAATATTCTGAAATGAAAAAGAAGCAAATCAGTACCCATGGATGCACTTCCCTGAGCTTTGCATTCCCCATTAGATCCAACCCAGGCTGGACCAGACGTCTATTTCCAAATGCCATAAGCCTACTCTTATCTGTAAATCTCATGGTTGAACTAACTCCACTTTTTGACAGACAATGCCTTGAGCTACGTGGGAAGAAGATAAAAGTTATATTTATTCATATTAGAGGGCAGTCGGGCCTGACACGAGCATACTACCAAGTTGAATGATACTGTAGCTCCTTGTTACCAATAATAAAATAGCATCAAGAAAAGTACTTCCTATGGGAGGCATTATAGGCAAAAAGCAGCTGCCACATTGCTCCCAGAATTACCCTACAAATACAATGAATTATCTTATTCACTTGCTAGAAAATATCTGGTAGTTTATCCAAAAATCTCTTCACAATCTGATACTATACCAAGTTTCCAAGTCACTTTTTCTCATTCTTCTTCTCCCAATAGTCTTCTGATAAAATTAATTCCTCTTCCTGTGGGAAAAAAACTACTATATATTGTATTCTTGTATCCCTGAATTTCTTCCAATTTTTTTCACAAGAATGTCCTTTTTTGAAATTTATTACTTTTATAAGCAGCTTCCTTTGCCTACCTCCCCACCTAGCAAATTCCTATTTATCTTTCAGAGTTTAACTGAACCATTACCTCATAGTTCCTGACCCATCCATAGTTAGTATCTCTGGTATCTTATGTCTACAGCATTTTATCAATTCCTACGATAATACATACAAAGGCATATTAAAGTGACTATCTAGACTACTGAACTGCATATTCCTCCTGGGGAGAGAAACAGTCTTACCATTCTTTGTATCTCCTTTGTCTTCAGCATGGTAGATTTATAGAATATGCATACTGTCTTATTTATCTTGTTGCTGAGACATAATACACAACACCCACAAGTTAAAAGAGGAAAGGTTCATTTTAGCTCACAGTTTGCAGAGGTTTCAGTCTATAGTCAGTTAGCTCCAAAAGCAAGGGAGTATGGCAGAGGGGCATGGCAAAGGAGAAACAGTTCTTGGTATGGCAGAAAGAAAGCAGCCAGCAGTGGGACTTCTTTCCAGGCTACAAGCCTATTGACTGGTGTCACCTGTACCCAATTGTTAAACCAATTTAGTTATCACATACCGTTAATTTATATTCACACACCCTAGATCAAATCACTTCTAAAAAGCCCTACCTATGAGTACCTGAGGTTTTGCAGAGATATCAAGATACAAGCAGTAACACATATAAAATGTTTTTCAATAGAATAACTTCTGCTTAACATTACAGTGAATGGGTTGAAAACAAAGATAATGATTTTACATTTAATTTTATGTAAATTGCATTTATCATTCTGCAACCAGCCTATTTGCACAAAAAATATCAAGAGGCAGCTGCATGGAAAATCTTAGTTATTAGACACTATGTAAAAGCAACTAGTGCCTAGGTAGTCAATGCTGCAGTTTCCTATTTTATTTTTCAACAACTAGTGTTTATCTTTCTCGCTCTGCTAAGTAGTGAAAAGTTAAGAGAAATGAATTCCCTGAGTATTATTTATGCACACGGGATCCAATTTTAATATTCTGAAAAAAATAAAGCTACTTTTAATATACTGAATATTCTTTTGCAAAATACTAGAGGTGAACAAATTAGCAAAATATAAATCTCAGACATCAAATTGTACAATATGCTTCTTCCTAAAACTAGCACGTGTTCTTTCATATATGTGTATAAAATTGGAATTTAAAATTTTCCTTATGAGACTGCACAGGTAGAAGTAAAATCACTAATTTAAAAGAGTCTCCAATCTGTGTCTCTCTGTCTGCCTGTCTGTCCCTCTCTCTCTCCATTTCCTCCTCCTTCTCCTTCCCTCCTTCCCTCCCTCCCTCCCTCTCTCTCACCTGTTTCTCTCCTTTGGAACATAAACTCCACCATTCCAAGGTGCAGGGCTATTGTTGAAGTGCCATTGCCTTAATGGAGCAGCCAGGTATGCTTCTATTCTTATGTGAATGTACACATGAGCATATATATTTGCATATGCCCAACTAAAACAAAGATGGGATGGCACAAAGCAAGCTTTCTTGGTGTTCAGAATCAACCAGCATCAGATCAGAAAACAAAACACTGAAACTTCTCACAGACAAAACTTAAATTATCCACATCTTCCCCTCACTAACTACAGCAACATCACTTCAAACCATATACAGTGTCAGAGTGTTAGAGGAGGTATGATCAAAACTGTGGTAAATAGGGCTGGGAGTTTGGCTCAGTGGCTTAAGCGCCTATCTGGCAGGCTTGAGGTTGTGAGTTTGAGACCCGATGCCGAAAAAAAAATATATATATATACATACACACACACACACACACACACACACACACACACACACACATATATGTATATATATATTACAAAACTGTGGTAAATAATTATGCCAAGTGCCACCTGTCGGAAAAACTCGCGAACATTAGGTGTATCTTCATCCACCATATTCACAAATGTGGCACTGTGCAATTTCTGGCTCTTCCACAAAGTCAAAATGATTGCAAAGGGTCAATCAGTTCAGGACATCAAGGCTGCCAGCTATAACAGTGCAACTAAAAACCCTCACACATGAGAACTGTCTGAACTGCTTCAGAAAGTGGCAAGATTGAGGGATAAGTGTGTGGGAAGTAGAAGCAGTATTTTGATAAGGATAAATGGCACTCTGTCTAACTGTAATAATTTTTTATTTAAAAACACTTGGTATTTTTTCTATTATATCTTTGGAAATCATTTATCACTATCAGTGATACATGAAATAATTACTTGCTGAAATAATCACCCTGGATGGCAGGCGAATTATTAGCATGAGTTCAAGAGTGGATGCAGACAGGGAAGCTAGTATTTAGGAGGCCACTGCAAAAAGTAATGTCAAAGTAAAAGATGATTCTGAAACAAGAATACAAAATGGGACAGATGTGGAACATAATTTAGAAATGGAGATGATAAGATTGTTTCATACGTTGAATTTGGAGAGTGAAGGACACAATTAAATGAGGTTCCTAGTTTTAAAAAAACTTAATGGAGATAAGATTAACACAATTTACAACTCACACATTCAAAGTGTACAATTCAAAGGCTCTTAGTATATTCAAGTTGCACAGTGAACACTGCCTTCAGTTCTAGGATATTCCTTCCTCCAAAAAGAAGCCCGTACCACCAATTTTCCCTGAATCTTGAACTCATGCACTCATTTATTCAACGTATAAGTCAGAGTGAGTTTTACTCAATAACAATGTAGATACAGTATAACCATCAGGATCTAAAGATTCACATGTTAAACACATTTCATATAAATATAATCATGCAACATACAGTCTTTTATGGTTGACTTCTTTCATTTGGTGTAATATTTTCAGCCTTCATTCATGTTGTAAAATATATTAGTGCTATACTTTTTTTTGCTAAGTAATATTCCATTGTATGAGCATACCACATTTTATTTAATCATTCATTAGTTGATGAACATATTGGTTGTTTCTCCCTGTGGGCTACTGTGAACATTTGCCTACCATGAACATACACCTGCCAAGTTTTTGTATGCATATATGCTTTCATTTCTCCGGGCACATACTTAGATAAGGAATTGCTGAGTTATATGGTAATGTTACACTTCACTTTATCTGCTTTGCAAAGGGGCTCTACCATTTTACATTCTCATCAACAGGTATGAGGGTTCCAATTTCTTTCTATCCTCTCCGACAGCTGTTATTATCTACCTTTTTCATTATACTTGGCCTACTGCATACAAAGTGGTAATAACTCTTTGACGTTTCAATCTGGATTTTCTTGATGGCTAATGTTCTTCCTTCCTTGTGCTAATTAGTCATTTATATCTAGTTTGGAGAACTGTCAGTTCAGGCTTTCACCCATTTTTAATTGGGTTGTTTATCATTTCTTTACTGAGTTTAAAGGGGCAAAATAAAATACCTGAAGTAAAACCAAGATTCATTGAGAAAGAAAGAACAGGTAAATCTAGTATATCATAGTGGTTCACAAAATTATTAAGTTTTTAAGAGTAGACTCTGCCATCACTCACACTTAGTGATGCTGTGCATGGCGACCAGTAGAGGTGGATGTCAAGTGTTTTAAGAAACATATGTAAATACCAGCAATAAAACTTTTAAGCAATAAAGAAGTCCAATATCTTCTGCAGAAGGCTGGAATATTTAGGACTCTTTCTCCATAAAGATTGTCTTGGTTACTTTTCACTCGTTGCTGAGACAAAACATCTGACACACGAACTAGGGAAGGAAAGGTTTATTTAGCTTACAGTTTTTGGAGGTTTCAGTCCACAATTAGCTGGCTCCAAGGCAGGGTGGCATGGCACAGGGACAACACTTCAAGGCAGCAGCCAAGCAGAAGCAGCCAGAGTAAAAAGGCGGGCAAGAACAAACCTTTTCTCCTCCTTTATATAGTACACAGGACACCCCCACCCCACCCCAGGGTGGGTGTAGCTTCACAAACATCCTTGCCTTCCTTTGCACAGGATGAGGATGTTTACCAAGTAAGACCCCTGGTTCCCTGCTGAGTCTCTCAGCTAAACTTTTGACCTTCTCAAATTAACGCAATGGCCAGGTAACTGCTTGTGCTCTACACCCCAGGATGTAGAGCTGCTGAGTTACTTAATTAAACTTCTAGACTTCTCAAGTTGACACAATGTATAAACCCTAACAAAGATAAATAATTAACTTTAACTTAAGGGATCAGTTCAAATAGGGTAGTGGTTACCTGAACAACAGTGTTTGGGAGGGATACTGAAATTGTGACTAACACAGAAGAAACCAAATTTAGTAATATCTGCCAACAACATCAAAAAGGGAAAATGGTCATGTGTGTAGCAAGGAATTGTCTCAAAGACAGTTCATATATTTTAAACATGTAAAAGAAATTAAAAGATTTTTAGAACATAATGCTTAATTTTTAAAAAGTTAGAGAACTCAGTATTTTAAAAATGATTAAAAAAATATTCAAGAAATGTGTTCCTACTCAAACATCACTTACTGCGACTTTCAGACCCAGATAATTAGGTCAAGAGGATCACTGATCTAATGCAGTATATCATTCCACATACATCTTTTCAGGACTTAAAATGCTTAGTTTCATGTAACTTAATAAAGCCAAAATAATAATGTATTTTAACAGCAATTTATTTTTCAATGCAATTGAGGCTGTAAATCAGACTAAAATGCTATCAACAAGTCTTACATAATCCAGCAGCAATGACTTTAGGAGTGTACACAAAAGCCTATGCAAATTATTAATTCCAAATTCACTAACACTAGCATAGGGAAGATAACACAGTAGAGTCTGCACTTTATATTACATTTTTTTCCTTCTTAAAAACTGGTTCAAAAATATTTTCTTCTACATACTACTGAAGAAGTTGATCAGTGCAAAATTTGTCTTTTAAAACAAAAGTAAAATTGTATAATATTTCTTTGTAAATACTAATAAAAATATGCTGACTCAGAAAAACCCAAACTAATTTCAGTGAAGAGCCCAAACACTATATGACACAAAAATATAAATTTAGTAATGCAATCATATGATCAGTACATATACAGGTGTTTTGCGTTATACACATTATCACAGATGCATATTTTACCTGTTTACATTTTCAGAAATTGAAGGGATAACACTGAGTACTTTGAACTCAGAACACATACTAGAAAATGAGAAACCACCATTTTCAAACTTGACTTAAAGTGATCTTGTAGTAATAATGAAAAGTACACCTTAGCAGTGGAAAAAATGTATCCTACCAACCCTCATTTTGGGTATTTAGGGATATGGCTGGGAATATTAATCTGTCAGGACTCTGCTTTCAAAGAAGGGAAAGCCAAGCCTCATTTTGCAAAGCCAAAGAGAAGATAATGAAATTGGTGCATTTGATCAAGAAGAGCGCAAGCATACAGAAAAGTAGAAAAAATAAGGGTTTAACACCAGTAAGCTTGTCATTTGCCCACATCTTTGCTTTTCTGTTGGCTTATTTCTCTACGTCACAAATCATGTCTCCCTCTTAACATGGAATATATTGCCTCTGACAAAGAGGGTAAGTTATAACATTTCAATGTCATGAAGAAAGCCAGACAAAAAAAAAAGTTATCTCTCCCATTCTGAGTTTGAACTTTTCAGTCAAGGAGGGAATGAAGTGGCCCAGACTAGATCATCTCTCTTGAAACAGTCCCTGTCATGAAGGGGAGTGAGGTACCAGGCTAGCTTGGGCCAATTAAAAGCATACACTGGAAGAGAGGACATGAAATTAGAAATTCGCCACTTTTAGTATTTATTACAATTGGTATCCTTTGTCAATGAAACATAGAAGTGAGAAAATGCAATTAGAAAAGTTTAGGATGCAAATGTGGTAATCCAGGCACTAACAGGTAGGTATTTGTTTTCAGTAAGAAACCTACCGCTGCAAAGGCAAATATGAACACTGGTGTTAGTAAAGTTACAAACTGTATGAGTCACCATCGGCACTATCTGGTCACTGGGAAAAAAGTACCTGAGATAACTTAAAGCAAGAAAGGTTTATTTTGGCTCATGGTTTCAGGGGATTCCATTCACTGTCAGCTGGCTCCAAGTCAGAAACATCATGGTGGAAGGGCCATGGTAGAGGAAAGTTGACCACCTCATGGCAGAAAGGAGGTAGAGAGAAAGGGTTGGAAAAAGCCAAAAAGAGAGGAAGGACTGGGGACAGAATATACCCTTCAAAGGCACAAAGTCAATGACCAACTTTTCCACCTGGGCCACAGCTCTTAATGCTCCATTAACTACAAGCTTATCAAAAAATAGATCCATGGATGAGGTTATCACCCTCACAATCCACCTTCCAAAAGTCCTACCTCTTAAAAAATGCGATTTTTGGGGTACATTTCAGATTTGAATCATAACATAGACTAATGGGAAACATGGGCAATATATAAATATATGATTATAAAACTGTAATTCTCTGAACTAAATAGTTTACAACAATAGAAACAAAAGACCTATTCAAATTGGGTGATACAAGCACCCAAAGTCTGTCTGTCTGAAGAAATGACAAATAGACTCAGACTACAGGTAAAGGAGGCCAAGGCCACCTCTACAGTAAAAAGGAGAAATAGGAAGTACAAGGTGTAGGTGAAAGAACAGATGTTAATGTTATGAGGCAGAAGTGGCTGTGGGACGCAAGAGGAAAAACATAAGGCCAGAATAAAATGAGTTTAGGAGTTGGGAGAAGAAATGGACAAAGCCAGAAAGTAAACAAAATTCCTCAGAAAGACTATTACAAATCATGGTGAAGACCTTTGGATATGTTTCCCCTTGGTTTATGGGTACTCACCTGTAACTATGAGCTAAATTAAACTTCTGCTTTAAATTGTACATGAAGGCAAATCAAGGTATATCACAATCCTGTACCTGAAATTATACTACAAAGCTACTGTGATAAAATCAGCATGGTACTGGCAAAAAACAAAACAAAACAAAACAAAACAAAACCAGGCCTGAGCATCAGTGCAACAGAATAAAAGATGCAAAAACAAACACACTCAGCCACTTTATCTTTGACAAAGGAGTCAAATATGTTCACTGGAAGAAAGAGAGCCTCTTTAATAAATGCTGCTGGAAAAAGTGGCCATATGCCAAAGACTAATACAAGACCCATGTCTATCACCATGGATCAAAGACATAAATATTAAAATAGAAACACTAAATTTACTGGAAAAGAAAACAGGAAGAAATCTTGAAGATGTAGGTGTAGGCAGAGATTTCATGAAAAAAACCCAGTCTGCAAGGGAAATATTACAGAGAATCAACAAATGGAATTTTACCTTATTAAAAAGCTTCTGTACAATAAAAGAAATCACCAACAGAGTGAAAAGACAACCCACAGAGTTGGAAAAATTTATAGCCAGTTGTCCCTCAGACAAAGGACTTCAATCTAGAACAAATGAAGAATTAAAAAAAAATCAGACTCCCCAAATTCAAAGACTCGATCCAAAAATGGGCATTTGAGATAAATACACACTTCTAAAATGAAGAAATACAAATGACAAATAAATACATGAAAAACTGTTCAACATCATTAGTTATTTGAGAAGTACTAATTAAAACAAAACTGAGATTCCATAACACCCCAGCAAGAACAGCTATCATAAAAAATAAAACAATAACAAATGCTGGAGGAACTGCAGTGAAAATGGAACCCTTCTCCACTGCTGGTGGGAGTGAAGACTGGTGCAACCACTGTGGAAATCAGTGTGGAGATTCCTTGAAACACTAGGATTAGAGGTCCTACTAGACCAGGCTATTCCCCTTCTTACCTTCACAGAAGAATTAAAAACCAAAGAGATATAAGTGCATCCATGTTTATAGCACCACAATTTTTAATATCTAAATCTTGAAAACAACTCTCATGCCGACCAGTTGAGAAATGGATAAAAAAGATGAGGAGGTTTTTTTTAAAATATATAATGGAGTACTACTTGGTCATAAAGAAGGATAAACTGGAGACTTCTGTAGGTAAATGGAAGCAACTTAACACTATACTCATAAGGGAAATAAATCAGACCCATACATGTACACATCATATTGTCTCACTAGTGTGAGAAACTAAACAAGTAAACAAAATCCAAAATGTACAATAGATAGTATGAATTGGGAAGGAACTGTTCAAAAGAAAAGACAAATTGTGATGGGGGAAAGGAGAAAGGAAAAAAAAATATATGGATACACAAGATAGTTAAGATAGTTATACAGCTAGTTTCTCTTAGTTCATTGAAAAGAATGGTTTTTACTAATAATGTTTGGACAAGATATCATGCCTAAATTTTGTACTCTGAATATTTACTACAAAGACAACAATATGTAATGTATTATTGTAACTGTCCTACTAACCTGTTTTGAAACTCTGTTTCATTGTTATTTTTATCTTTTCTCTTTTTAAAATAATAAAAATATTGTACATGTTGGGTACTGTTACAGTGATAGGAAAGCTGACTAATGCAGACATAAATGGACCCTGCTTTAATATGAGAAAGAATTCATAGTCATTTCCTGCACTATCAGTCAAAACACATTCAACAAAGGATTTTCTTCATTATCAATAAACCAACAGACTTAGTGCTTAACATCCAAGAGTTTCAATTTCCTCACTAATAAATCAAGGATAAAAATAACCTCAAAAGGAAGACTGCCTATGTAGTTATGTAAGATGTTTAACATAATGGTAGGTCTAAGATACAGGTAATAAAAAAATAGTTGATCTCTTATTTCCTCCTAACAAAAAATTTTACAAAATCCACCAAATTTGAAAAACAAAAAGCTAGAACCAACTTCGTCTAAGATAGGGGGAAATACAGATTTATGCAATGCCAACGACAAACACTGAATGGAAAATAATGTAGACCTGATCAAAACATTTATAAACCTCTATATTTTAAATTGGAGACCTTAGTGCTTCAAAGAATAAATTCTTAATGTTATAATCACCTAAATTATTTATCATAATATACACAGTGCATAACAAGT